>CM042863.1:11741414-11790241 GCA_023658055.1 Thaleichthys pacificus
AGGTTTGAGGCGAGACGAGTCGAGAGGGTAGGGTGTTGTGTCTCTCTGTTCCTCTGTCTCTCATCCTGGGTTTCCATGACAGTGGGAACTGGTAAGCTTGTAAAGCTCGTGCCTTGACTCTTGTTCTCTCCCTCTTTTATAAGTGCACATCTTTTTTCACCTGATAGCTTTCAGTTACTTTTCTTTTGCCCTCTTTTCTTGTTCTTTCTATCTTCACGCTGTTCTTTTACTTCTTTTTTGCAGCTTTTTTGCTGCATTGGTAAATAAATCATAAGCTGCTGGATGGCTGGCTGTAGGTGTGCTCTGTCATAGGGGATCGATAGGGAGGGTCAGTGTTGGAGGACTGTGGTGTCACGGAGGTGACAGCTCTGGAGGACAGAGGGATGGGGAGAAAGAGGGAGGGAGAGACAAAGAGAGACAAAGAGGGGAGGTTGAGACACGGAGACAAAAAAAGAGAGTGAAGAAGAGAAAAAGAGGGAGGGAGGGATCAAGCAGAGAAAGAGGGAGAGACTGAGAGAGAGAATGGGATAGAGAGCTTTGCCCAGGTGATCTATAAGCCCAGTTTGGCATAAGGGATGACGGGCAGGGCAGCCTGTCCTTGCCCCTTCTCTCTTTCTCTCTCTCTCTCTCTCTCTCTCTCTCTCTCTCTCTCTCTCTCTCTCTCTCTCTCTCTCTCTCTCTCTCTCACTCTCTCTCTCTCTCTCTCTCTCTCACTCTCTCTCTCTCTCTCTCTCTCTCTCTCTCTCTCTCTCTCTCTCTCTCTCTCTCTCTGTTCCTCCTCCTCTGGCCATCACTCCGTGGGGGATAAACAAACGGCTCAATAATCAATAATGTCACCTCTGGTGGCTTCCCAGTCCTCCCCGCCCATGCTGTGGTGGAGCTGGCCTACCCTGCTTGCTGCTCCGCTCCCGTTTGTCACCCCACACAGAGAGCCTCTCGTGGGGAAACTGAAATATGCCATCATTTGTCATTGTTGTTGAAAGAACTTTGCAACAAAACAGTTATTGAAGTTTATATGAATAACAGATATGTGACATTGTGGAAAGGAAAGATGGATCCAGATCTGTCCTGCTGGTTAATGTGGTTGAATATGCTGGCCAGTAATTGATCACTTCGCACTTGTAGTAAACCACTGCTCCTTCAAAAGTCTTGTCAGTTGAGTGTGTTTCTGTGGACTGTGAGCTTGGTTGGATCCCTGGAGTGATACAGCAATTCATTTTTTCATCATTCTCTTCTCATTCACTTTTTGTATTTTTTGCTTTAGTGCTCTGTCTCTCCTTTTCTGTCTCTCTTTCTATGTCTTCCTATATCTTTTTTTTCCGTACGAGACACAGCTGCATTATTAAAACAGAACTGGACCTATGTAGCCAGACAGAACACTGGGATATCTTAGCTAACAACTAAATCCTGACCTTTCATGAAGTGCTGGTTGGTTTACAGTTAATAGCGCTAGTTTTCTAGTTCATGCCAGAGAGCTTGTGGCTGTGGTTTCCCGTTCAGCATATTTGTAGTCTGCTACATAAAATTAGTAAGTATGCAATTCCCTGCTGCCCATGCATTATTGAGAGAACAAATGCCTGCTCTTTACAGAGTGTCATATGAAGGCAGTGCTTTAGGACTGAGTTGGCAGACAGGGGGATCTCAGGCCTGGGGAGCCAGGCTGGTCAGACCTCAGCCCCAGCCTCAGCCCCAGCCTCAGCCCCAGCCTCAGCCCCAGTGCCACTTGCTGCACCTGAATCTTCAAGACACATCAGCTGCCGTTAGAGATTACAAACACAGGATTTGCTGTGGAGTACAAGTTATATATCACGCACACACACACATAATTCACACACTCAACACACCCTCACACACAAACCATGATAAGACATGGTCTGTGCAGCCAAAAATTTGACAAAATCAGGCTCTATCCCATTCATCATCTGTTTATCCATATGGTCATGGCTAGCCCTGCTAAGCTTTCATTAAGCCGGTGTATTGGCCTTAGCAATATCCATGTGTGTGTGTGTTTATGTGTGTGTGCGTGCGTATATACAAACCAGACAATGGTGCTCCAGAGAGGAGTCCTGTCGGACATGGCTGTTTGTAAATGACGTCTCATCCTCGTCCTCTGCCCTGAGCCCAGAGCTGGAAGTCTGGTCAGCGTATGCTGCCGCTCTCAATGGGCTGAAATGTGCATGAAACCAGCTTAGCCTCTATCAGGCCGCATCAGCGACCATCATCAGCCTCGCCTCTCACTCTGCTAGGCTGCCGAGGACGAGATAAGAGAGAGCGGACACACCGCTATCTCTCTCTCTCCCTCCCTCTCTCTCTCTCTTCTCTGTCTCTCTTTTTCTCCTTTTCTTTATCTCTCTCTTTCTCCCCCTCCTTCCCTCCGTCCCCCTCTCCTCCCCCTCCTCCCTCCCTTTCTTATCCCCTCTCCTCGGCCTTACAGGGACAGAGACAGGGATGTGTAGCTACATCCGTAATTTATATTCTTTTTAAATTGTCTGCGATTTTTCCTTTGAGATAAGTGTTCAGGGAACATCTGTTTTGTGGTGGAAGACAGCAGGCAGGAGCCTGAGTTCTGTGGCAATCACTGGCAGCAAAGATAGATAGAGAGAGGTGTGCGCCCATGCACGCACGTATGCACACACACAGACACACACACACACACACAGACACGCACCCCCTATCTACCCTAAACCATAAACTCAGGGGTGCAGCAGGCCTCTCTGAGAGAAAGAGAGAGAGAGAGAGAGAGAGAGAGGCCTCTGTTGTGTTAGGGTGAGCAGAGCAGGTAAACATGTAGTTAGTGTAATGCCCCGCTAATCAAGATATGATCTGATGTATGACAAACTCTCATTCATAAAACCTCCATCTACTTGACACAAACGACCATGACCTTTACGCACTGTTAATCCCCATGCATATCTAATCACCCGCTCATACAACACCGAGCGCCGGGTAATCAAGGCTGGCGCTGCCTGTCAGGAGCCCAGCCGAGCGCTAGGTGTCCTGTCGTGCCGGTGCAGCCGTTGTGATGACCTAATGCCAGCGGCCTCATTGGCAGTCTGGGCCGTGCGTGCCCCGGGTGAGACCGGAAGCGACTGGCTGGGCTCTGTGCCTCTGCGTGGGAACGCTGGCGGGGGAGATTGGGGCGCCGAGCGGAGACGGAGCGGGCGATGAATCTCAATCTGGCGGTCGTGGCAGATTTACATTTAAAGTAGTTTCAGCGCACGCCCTACTTCCTGTCTTCGCTCTGCAGGGGCTGAAGGGGCCGGCTTATCTGAGAGGCATCAATCGCACGTGATGCTCCCTGATAGGAGCCCCTGTTCCGTACACGCAGACACGCACACACACACACACACACGCACCCACACACACACACACACACACACACACACACCACCACGTTTCCTCTCACACTCCCAGACAGGGAGAGATGAGGTGCCATCTAATAGAACAGCCCTCTTGAAGTGTAATTATATTACATATAGAAGCCGCCCGTGCATTTTGACAGCTCCATGTGCGTGCCACAGTAGGTGTGCGTGTGTGTGTACTGTATGTGTGTGCGTGTGTGTGTGGGGGGGGGGGTGTATATGAACACCAGTGACCCATATGTGAGTGGTGATTGACACACGCAGTAATGAGCAGGATTGGTGTATGTATTGATGTCCCGTCTCAGCTATCACTATTATTACCCTCCCTGGAGGGAGAACCAAGGTGTTAGGAGAAACCCACTGTTACTGAGGCTGGCACATTGGGATAACACGTGTGGGCGGGTGGGCGGCAAAAGGTTGTTGCATGATACAAAGTGTGAGTAGCTGGAGTTTGTGTGTGTGTGTGTTTTGATAGTATGGTGAAAGGACTGTGACTGCTGAAGATCTGATGGGTTGCTGAGAACAGCAGGTGTCTCCTCCCCCCTGTGCCTCTCCAGTCACCAAGCACCTCAGCCCCCCACCCGGAGACTCTTTAGCTCAGCCTCTCCTCTGCTCTCCTCTGCTCTCCTTTCCTTTCCTCTACCCCCTCTGCTCTCCTCTCTGTAGCCAGGTCTGTTGGTAGAGACAGACAGATTCAGAGGGAGAGAAACAGCCAGCGTGGTATTAATCAAGCCCGGGGCGTCCTGGGAAATAGACAGGGTGAGGAGGGCTGCTGGGCCTGGCTTTACTGCTACATCATTTCACCAAGAGAAAATATTTCATCCTCCACAATGCTATTGACTAGAATGCATTGAGGGTGTCTAAAACTCTATCTCTCATTTTTCCTCTCTCTCTCTTTCTCTCTCTCTCTCTCTCTCTCTCTCTCTCTCTCTCTCTCTCTCTCTCTCTCTCTCTCTCTCTCTCTCGCTCTCTCTCTCTCTCTCTCTCTCGCTCTCTCTCTCTCTCTCTCTCTCTCTCTCTCTCTCTCTCTCTCTCTCTCTCGCTCTCTCTCTCTCTCTCTCTCTCTCTCTCTCTCTCTCTCTCTCTCTCTCTCTCTCTCTCCCACTCTCTCTCTGTCGCCCTATCATTTGGGCTGTGCTGGGCTGTGTTCTAAGTCGTGAATGGTTCACCAGAGCTGATCCTGGTGGCATACCAAGGTTCTCCCTGGTGCACAGATAGGAGAAGCACTCTTAGTGGGTCTCTCTCTCTCTCCCTCTTTCCCTCTGGAGAGGGGAGTCTAAGTCCTCTGGAACCAGGCTTGTAGAACTGAGCCACTGAGCCGAGCAGCTGCCTGCTCTCTCTCTCTGTCAGTCCACTTGTCTGTCCGTCTGTCCGTCTGTCCGTCTGTCCTGTCTGTCCGTCCGTCTGTCTGTCCGTCTGTCTGTCTGTCTGTCTCTACTGCAGTTCATTGTGGATGCTCAGCACAGCCCTGGCCTCATATCTCTCCGTCCCCCTCACTTTTTCAAATGAACAAACTTGATTGAGCGAATGCCATTACCTCGGTAAATGAATGATTCCTTAAGGACTGGGCCGGCCTAACACCATCCTGAGGGTAAAGCTTATTATCAGCCATAAACGCCAGCGAGGAGAGGGATGGCTTGCCACGACTGTGTGTGTGTCAGAGTGCTCTATTTCCATATTCATCTGCCACGTTTAGGCCTTAGAGACAGAGGACCTCCTGTCAGGCTCTTTTGATAACAGAATAGTTAGCATTTCCCCTTCACGTATAAATATGTATAGTTCTGATAAGATTAATTGGAACGCCTAAGTATACAGAGGAAGGAGATGAGCAGAGGGAGAGAGGGGGGGGGGGAAGAGAGAGCGCGTGAGCGGGGGAGGAGAGAGAGCGCATTACTTTGCAAAGTGTGCGTTTTAGGCGAGCCTGTGCCTCAGTCGTTCTTAGCAGCGGAGGATTTCTCCTCAGGGTACCAACTGCCTTGAATTGAAAACAGCATCTCCTTAACAGTCCCTCAAAAAGGCTGAGCCCATAACTTCTAGCGCAGAGCCGATAAATAAGGTGTCGGCCCTCTGACACTAGAGCATCACCCCAATTTCCAGTGCACTTGAGGAGATCAGATTGCCCTAAGTCATTTGATTTTCTGCCTCATCTTATCCGCTCCCATCTTTTTGTCAAATGCGAGGCTCCATGTTAACGAGCACGCTACCTGTATTGTAGCAGAAGGAGGATGCTGGAGAGTGTGTCTACACAGAGACAATCCACAGGGCTTCTCCCCGGTTTGGCCAGTGTGCCTCCGAATTCATTAGGGAGACATTGTCATGCTCGGTAGATAACACAGTCTGCTGTTGTTTGAGTTTCTAACAACCAGTAACCTTCAGACCCCTTAACCTTCACAACTATCATGTGGAGTGACAGTCTGTAGGGCCTACCGCTGATCTCCAAATGAGTTGGTGGTCAGTTGGTACAGGATATCAGTTTGTCAGGCTAAAGCCAGTGTGGAAGCGTAATAAATACAACATGACATACTGTACATAGATGAGAGGAGATTTCCATGTCTCCTCTCTCTCTCTCTCCATCTGATTTGATTGCTTCCTAATAGATGGCCAACTGCAGACCGGCTCCCAGGTAGTGAGAGATGAACAAGGAAGGAATGACAGAATTAGGCAGAAATGGTGGGAGAGCAGAGGAGAGGGATGTAGAGACAGACAAAGAGGGGAGGGAGGGAAAGGCGGAATTCCTCGGTGCCAAGCTCCAGCTGACTGGCAGTGAGTGGAGGAGAAGAGGGGGGGAGCAGGAGGAGGAGAGGGGAGGGCAGGAGGAGGAGAGGGGAGCTTAGGGAGGATGGAGGCAGGCGGTTTGAGTGGCGTCTCTCATTAGAAGGTGTTGTCAGGGGCCATGGAGGGGGACTGCTGGGACCCCCCTCCCCCTCTCCTCCCATTGGCCCCTGAGATATGGCCTAGGAAATGATTGATGAGAGATACCAAGATAAACAGACAGCCAGCCCCGTGAGCAGACATGGAAGATGATGCATGCCCCGTTATAAATAAAACCATAGAGGAAAAGTATAACAATAAACAATAACACTATGCAAAACTAAGTGGCCACTTTTCTTTTAGTTTCTCTCTCTGCAAAGTAGTGAAGCTTTTGTTTATTGCTTTGTGGCAAGTTTTCAAAGTGTGTGTGTGCATCTGTTGATATGTGTGTGTACGGCATGTTTGTAGTCGTAAAAATTAAACCACTGCATCTGTATTTCGATTCCGTTTTATACACGAGGTGAGCAATAGGGCCCAAACAGCGATACAACTTTGACTACTTATATTGTTTGCAGACAAGGAGACACGTTTCCATTGCTTTTAAGTGTCTCAAAGAAACAGTTTACAATATGGTTGTTATGCACCCTACGTATATGCGTAAACTTAATGGGATGCTAACAGCTGTTTTCTGTTGTACGTCCTACGATTCTTAGTTCTGGGAAAGATCGTTTCAACTTGGTCAGCAATATGTTAGCATCTTGTCAGCAAATACCAGAAGAGGTACACAGTCAAAGAAATGTGCAAAAATGCTTATAGAGCAAATACATTTCAGAGTAACATCTCAAACATACAGTATAGAAATGATACTTATCGCTTAAACAGAACAATAGATCAAACCGCCATTACAGTGTGCACATATATCGATGTCTGTGTGTGCATGGGTGTGTGTCGGTGGGTTTGTGTGTCGAAATTCTGGATGTACGCGTTTGTGTGTGTAAACTGTGCACTTTATGTTGATGAATGTGTACATTTTGCTTATTGTACATTCACAATCAGCATACGTAACAAGTATTTGGTTGGCCAAGCCCAGACACATGCTGCGGTGTTAAACTTTTTGCTAATTGTCGAGTGTGTCGTAAATGTTTTATGATACACTTTCTGTTAATGTTTAACACTGCGCGCCAAATGCTTCTGTAATAAATGGAAGTGAAAAGGCAGATAATCATCAAATAGTTGTATTCTATCATAATGAGCCAAGCGTGTTGCTGTGCTGTGGTGGAGAGGATGAATTATGAATGGAGTTGGAGAGGAGATCTGGGCTTCCCAAAGGGAATTCCTCCACCACAACTTATTTCACAGGATGAAATGAATGGGAGATAAGGAAGCTCCCTTCCCTTGCTTTTTACAAACACGCACGTGCACACAATCACACACGCACACACTTGCGCGCACACACACACAGACACACACGCACACACACAAACACACTCACCAGTGGTGTCATTTTCCCTGCTCGTACAGATCTACATTGTGGAGAAATGTATACTGAAGGTTGCTTTGTTCATTGTCAAACTGCGCATTGCATTGTTGAGCAACACCATAAAGAAGTCTTGTCATCTAAAGTCACTGGTGCATTTCTGCCTTGCTCAGACTCATGTCAAGATTCTTTGTACAGCTCTGAAATGAGTCCCATAGCAATAGCTTTGACTAAAAATTCTCTCTTTTCATCTCCCTCCTTCTTCTACCGCTCTATGTCCCTCTCCTACTCTCTCTCTCTCTCTCTCTCTCTCTCTCTCTCTCTCTCTCTCTGTCTGCCTGTCTCTCCGTCATCATTCTCCCCTGCATCTTTCTCTTTGTCTTATACCTTCTTGCTCTTTTTCTATATTTCTCTCTCTATCTATCTCTCTCTATCTCTCTCCCTCTCTGGGTCTTTCTCTCTCCTTGGATCTAGGCCACAGAATGGGTCGATGATATTGTACAACAGGAAGAAGGTGAAATACAGAAAAGATGGCTACTGCTGGAAGAAGAGGAAAGATGGCAAGACCACGCGGGAGGATCACATGAAGCTGAAGGTCCAGGGAGTGGAGGTGAGGGGGCCGGGGGAAGGGGGGGAGGCGAGGGGGTCTTCATGTTGACACGGACATACCAGGGTCTGGGCCTGAGTTGTCCCCTGGCTGTTAAAGAGAGACAGCCACATGCTGGAGTTGGCCCCCCTATCTCCCAGGAGCCAGGCCAAGAAACAATGCAGCACAACAATAGTTTTCCCTGGGAAGGCAGCCGAGTGGAACCGATTGTTTGTACCTTATTAAGGCTGTGGATGTTGCCTTTGCTCCAGAGAGCCTACATTAATCTTTCCAGCTCCCAGCCAGGCGCACCACGCTGAGCCTCCACCCCCCCCCCCCCCCCCCGCCTTCCTTCACTGTCCCCTCATCCTCTGTAGCCCTCCCTCCGTCACGACCAGCCCTCCTTTCATCCCCTGCTCCTCCCTCACCTTCCCTCCACCTCCCACACCCTACTGTCCCCTCCTTCATCCTCCGGCCCCTCCCACCACCTCTCACCCCTTCCTTACGCTTCCCTTACCCTTCTTTCCCCTCCCTCCCTCCCTCCCTGCATCCCACCTCTCCTCACCCTCCCGCCACCCCCCATCACCCTCCCTGCCACTACCTCTCCCTCCCTCCCTCCCTCCCTCCACCTCTCTCACCCTCCCGCCCCCTCTGACCAACTCCCTCCCCCTCCCTACACGTCCCTCAAAACTTGTCTAGGCACCAGACAGCAGACAGACAGTCCTATCCTGGTCTAGCGAGACCCAGCCTGGTCTAGCGTGTCCCAGGCAGGGTTAGTGGTGCAGTGCTGGCACCCTGGCTGATTTATCAGCAGTCCCATACCCCAGCAGGAGCTGCTCCCTGGCCAGGCTCCTCCTCTGCCTTTGTTTTCCATAGTGCTGAAGTTTGGGTTTTGGTCCTGCTCACTTCTCAAAGCTTAGCCACCAGCACCGGTGCCAGAGGCATAGGATGGTTGGGAGTGGGCTCTGGAAGACAAGTACAGCACACACACACACCCGCTCACACACCCACACACACACACACACACTCTCTATCTCTCTCTTTCTCTCTCTTGTGCTCTCTCTCTCTACTTCCATCTCTTTCTTTTTCTCTCTTTGTTTTCTCTCTCTATATATACAGTATATATAATACATACTATATACCATATACAGTACCATGGGAAAATGTGTCCAAACTTTTGACTGGTTCTGTATATGTAACTCTCTATCACACACACACTGGTAGTGTTGTGTGAGGCTGTCAGTAAGAGCAAACAGCCCCACCCCTACTAGGAAGCTCAGTGCTGAATCGCTGCTCATGCTGTGATAACTTGTTGGGACTGCGGACATGTTCACTAAACCTCGCTGCCTCTGTAGTTCATCTCTCTTTAAAATGTCTGACAGTCCTGTTTCTAAAGCATTAATGTCACTGTGCCATGCTAAGCTTACACATGCAGTACGGGATCACTCTGCCTGGAGTGCCACTATAAATGAGTATTGTGATGAGTCGCCCAAAACTATCATGTGAAACCCTGGGGCAGCAGAGACACACACATGCTCACATCCCCACTGTAGCTCGTAAGGTGAAAGCCTGAATGAAGGGCATGTTAAACCGCTAAATCATCCTGACACACACTCACGCACACACACACGCGCACACTCACACAAACATAAACACAAACACACACTCTCACACACACACACGTGAACCGACGTACACACATCTCTCTCTGGAGTCCCACTGTTCATCCTGCTGCCAGGTCCAGTCACCTGGGACGGAGAGAGTGGTGAGGGGGGCAGTGGTCCTCTGACAGCACTCCTAGGGAGGGGCCTCCTCTGGCTCCTGCAGGCTAATTGCTGTGGGTGTCAAGGTGAACCCAGAGAGAGAGAAACAAGTCACAGCAAGTTTAGGTAGAAAGGAGAATCAAAGACCACCCACGGCTTCCTTTGTGTGAACAAGGCCTCCGATCTGATCGGTCATCGGCAAACAGAACATGGGTAAGTGTGTGTCATTGCCTACTGCCGTCCTGGGGGTGTATGTGTGGGCCATACTGTAGCTGTGCTTGGCCTGACTCACGTCCTAACTGTGTGTGTGATGTGGTGACAGTGAGTGTGTGTGTGAGTGTGTACAGTGTGTTTGTGTCCCGACAGAGTGGAAGAGTGATCCATCATGGTTCTCCAGACCAGGAAGGAACTCTGACCCATCAGTCATGTGCAGCTCCGTTTACAGTCAACACAAATAAATGACCTGACCTCAGTCCTCAGAGCAGAGCGGGGACAGGGCGAGGGGACAGGGCGAGGGACAGGGCGAGGGGACAGGGCGAGGGGACAGGGCGAGGGGACAGGGCGAGGGGACAGGGCGAGGGGACAGGGCGAGGGGACAGGGCGAGGGGACAGGGCGGGGACAGCCCTCACTGCGACCCACACTGGTCACACTACGTCTTCATACACAACACCTACTCTGTATGTTCGTCCCACGACTCCCTAAAGACGGGGAAACAAATAGCAGTCAGCTGTAAACACTGACTGACACATTTATTCAAACCGCCGAGCCTTATTAGGATGACAGTTAGTGCTCACACACAGGCGAGAAGTACCACAGCTACATCTGCCTTATACAGGCACACACACACACACACATACACACACACACACACACACTCTCCCTCAGTGGATAAGGTTTGTGTTTTACAGCAGTACATCCTCCTCGCTCACACAGCCTATTAGAAGCCCTCTGGTTGTTCCAGAGGCCGGAGTTAGCTGGCCACTGGAGAGGACAAGTGTTGTGGGTGGTTCAGGCGGCCGGTGCTCAGTGGCTCCATCGCGGGGCCGGCATAGCGGGACCTTCAGGGGCCCGAGAGAGGCAGCCTAGCGTAGCTGAAGTGGATGTCAGCGCGTGCTGCTGCTGTCCTGTCTGCTCCAGAGCACTGGCTCAGCAGCCCGTGTAAACCACCTATCTCCCCCCCCCCCCCTCTCTCTCTCTCTCTCTCTCTCTCTCTCTCCCTCCTCCCTCTCTTTCTCTCCCCTCTTCTCTCTCCCTCTCTCTCTCTCTCTCTCCCCCCTCACTCTCTCTTTCCCCCTGTCCCTTTCCCACTATTTCTCTCTCGCCCATCTCTTTATTTCTTTGTCTGTTGTTCTCTCTCTTTCTCCCCCTTTCTCTCTTTTTTTTGCTTGCCTGTCTCTCCCCCTCTCCCTTTCCGCCTTCTAACTATTCCTCTACCTTGCACCTTTTTTCTTTATCTCTTTTCCCCCATCTTTTTTTCTCCCCTCTCTCCCCTCTCTCCCCTCTCTCCCCTCTCTCCCTCTCTCCCCCTCTCTCCCCCTCTCCCCTTTCTCCCCCTCTCCTCACACTCTCACCTCTCCTCCCCTCCTCCTAGTCCACAGTGCAGACGGACAGAACCTTGAGCTGGACGGTAATGCTCCCTGTTCCCTAAAATTGGAGCGTGGGGCGTGTTGCGGCATTAGCGCTTAACAGGCCGTGAAATAGCAGCCTGCCTTCCTGACGTCTCCCCCATCACTCCAGGTGAGCCGGCCAGACGGCTGCCGAAATGAGCAAGCAGCACCCCCGGCTCCCAGCATGCATTTGGGGCACCTAAGGAGAGATGTCCGTCAGTGATTATCTCACAACCTCTGTCCTCGGTACAGCCCCTCGTACCATAGTTAGCGAGGCCTCTCTTCTCTCTCTCACTCTCACTTCTCTCTTCTCTCTTCTCTCTCTCTCTCTCTCTCTCTCTCTCTCTCTCTCTCTCTCTCTCTCTCTCTCTCTCTCCTCTCTTCTTTTCCCTCTCTACCCCGCTCCCCTTCTCTACCTAACCCTTATGGCAAACCATTGACCTATAGCAAAGCCAACTCCCTAGCTGTTTCCAGTAACAGTCCATCCCCCAGTATGGTGGAAGGTGTCCAGGCTGGTCCAGAACATGATGTCCTCCTCTTCTGGCTCCTCACTGAGCCTTCAACTGATCAGATATATAATCAGACTCACACACACAAACCTCCTGATTAGCTGTTAATGGCTACCCCCCACTTTCCACACCATCCCTTTACGCCCCCCTCCACCTCCACCTCCACCTCCACATCCCCCCCCCCTCCATTATTTCTGTGCTTTAATAAACTCCCCCAAACACACATCGATTTCTCTTAAGTGAAGGTGGCAGTGCCTCTGACTTATTTCATTACCGCAGGCTAATTACACCGATTGAAATGAGCTCTGCTTTTAAGGTGCACGCGCCTCCCCTCCCCAGACTCCACCCCCCAGCCCTCTCCGCCGGTACACACCTCAGCCAATACTGATAATGCTCTGACCAGTACCCCCCCCCCTGCAACCCATACTACCCTCCCCCTCCTCCACCACACCCTCTCTTCTCTCCTCCTCCCCCCTCCATCCCCCCACTCTCTACCTCCTCCACCTACTCTCTCCTTCCTTCCACCTCCACCTCTTATGCTCTCTCCTTACCTCCCTTTCCACCTCCCCCACTATCTCCCTACTCCTTCCTCCCCCCTCCACCTCCCAAACTTTCTCCTCCCTCCTCCCTCCTCCCTCCTCCCCCACCCTCCACCCATCCCCCACAAACAATGAGCATCTCCTCCTCAGTTGTCCAAACACGCCGTCCCATGTCGGGCCTGTCCTAATGCGTGATTTCAGCCGTGCAACTGTGCAATGAAGGAAGCTAATGGAGCATGCTGGTGGCTCAATCGCCTCTGCTCATTGATAATAATGAAGACAAATGTCAAAGCTTGGGCTGCTAATGTCCTAATGGAGTGGACACCATGGTGGATGATCTGCGGATGCTACACCCTGCAGTGGCGCCTGAGTCATATGACCTCCAGTAGGAGACTGGTACTGTCTGTGTTGGATTTGATCTGCAGTGATGGCCAACAAGAGTCATTTCATATTTGATCAATACATAAAGGTTTCATATATCTGTAGTAGTACTGTCTTGCCTAGTGTGGTTAGGTGCAGCTAGGTGTGTGGGTTAGTGTGTTGGGGGACAGGTGTGTGTGTGTGTGTATTTGTGTGTTGAGGTGTAGGAGTCTTTCTAGTGCCGTTGTTAGGGTGATACAGATTCAGCTGCAGATATATCTAGATTGTTCGACCTGATGTGAAAACCCACAAAACAAACTTAGAGTTATCTGAGAGGAAGTGACATCACCCATGCCTCCACCTTTACCCTGGTCTAACTCAACTGTGAAATTACAATCAGATAACTGGTACAGGCAACGCCTCAGGCAAGAACCTTCCTTCCCTCACGTATTTTCCATTTTTATTTGAACTTATACGAATCTCTGTTAGACAACTGTCAACTGTCTGCTTTGTAAAGACAGTAAATCGATTACCTTTCCCGTTGTCTCGTCTTCCCCTGGTGGGGTCTGCAATGCTATTCACTGGTTTTCATCAGGATTGGAGATCTGGCAGCTCGCACTTCCTTTTAAAATCACCTTGATGAGAAGGGTTAAAACCTGATCTGTTTTTGATCTTTTTGACCTGCGAACCTTCTTCCAGAATAGACGGTAGGTGTGCTCTGGCTCTGAAGCGAGAGGATCTAAACCATAGCTAACAAATATTCACATTCAGACCGAATCTACGTCGAGAGTCTTTGTTCTTCAGACTTCTCGAGACTAAAAGCTCCAGCTGATCAACACATCCTCTGTGGTCCCAGTGCAGGCTGCTATCACTGGGTCTCAGCATGTGACATATATTAGCCAGGCAAATGTTCCAGCGATAACGTCTAAATGAGTGTTATTATGTTGTTATTACTGGCCCGGCTAAAGTGTTCACACATTATGTCTCACCCCAAGCCCAGGGAGTGTCCGGCTCACCCACGGTTTCCCTCTAAACCCAGTGTAATTAGTTTTCCTCCTTTACTTCATACAATCGCTGAATCACTCAGTAGCAGTTAAGCCCCAGCTCTGCCTTTCATGCCGATCCTGCTATCAACACTTCAATCCGACAGCAGGATTTGGGTGGCTAATTTTAGGTGGTTGGGGCGGGCGGGGGTGGGGGGTGTGTGTGTAGTACTGTAGGATGTGAACGTATAAGGGGCCTGTCAAAAGCTGTGCATTATCGGCACTTCCCCTAATTTAATTTCCTACTTGTTGAGGCGCGCGGCCGTGTTGTCGCGCCGGGGCGTCTCCGCGGGGGGGGCCCCTCTTCTTGGTGACGGCAGGCAGGACGACGACGAGGGAAATACTTAATGTGCCACTCAGGCTGAGGACTTTGGCGTCTGTTTATGGATAGGTCTGATTGCACCAGCCCCCCCTCCCCCCCCCCCCGACACACACATACATACACACGATCTTACTGCTGGGCCTCAGTGAGGAAGGGAACATAGCAGTGGAGATTAGGCCTGATTTGTGGACCATGGCTTAGAGGAGTGGACATAATAAGCTGTTGGTCAGAAACCCCCTGGGGTAACTCCTGTGCTTACATGAATCACAGCAGCATTGGCGAAGCATGAGCACATAAAGGACCACAGTGACGAAGAGAGGGAGGGAGGGAGGGAGGGAGGGAGGGAGGGAGGGAGGGAGGGAGGGAGGGAGGGAGGAAGGCTTGGGATACTGGATGGGGGTGTGAGTGCCGTGGGGGTGAGGGGTGGGGGGGGGGGATGGGGGTGGAGGGGGAAGATGCACGCTGGGTCTTTTTGAAATGTAAGCAGGGTCTTCATTCCCGCCAGCGCCCGGCGTGTCATTCATTATCTCCATGATCGCTGGAGCTGCACTAAAGCTACTGAACTCCGCCTGCTTTTGATACAACCCCCCTGGGACAGGCACAGACTGAGCAGGCTCACCTCCAGATATGCAAACACGGGGATGGGGGGACTGCGGTGGCGGGGGGATGCGGGAAGAGACAAAGGGCTGTAGGGGAGGCAGGCATGCCGGTGTTGTGTGACACACAGACTTCTTAGCATGTGATCTCTTCTCTAGTACACTTCAGTGAGCAGCAGAGAGAGAGAGAGAGAGAGAGAGAGAGAGAGAGAGAGAGAGAGAGAGAGAGAGAGAGAGAGAGAGAGAGAGAGAGAGAGAGAGAGAGAGAGAGAGAGAGAGAGCAAGACAGAGAGAAAGACACACACGATGCACAATACCTGGTCTTAAACTTAATGAATTACTTTCACAAAGGATCACTGTTGTCTCCCTGACATGGAGGAAAGTTGTGTGAAACACTTTTTATTATGTTTGTTTATTATCATTTAACTTTTCCAGCTGGTAAGCTTTGGAAGCTCCCAATTATGTTCATCAGAGGTACTAATAGATTCCAACTGTTATTCACACTGACCTGGGGGGAGGGCGGGTAGCAGTACATTCTAATGTTTCTATCTCTCTCTCTCTAAACTCCTTTTCGTCAGCCTGAGTCTTCAGCAAAATCCCTTTTTAATGAGCTTTCTGCTCATTCACAAACCTCCATTTTGATGGGAGTGCAGCATGTCCAGAGGGCAAGACCAAAGGGTCAGAGAAGGCCTGCCTATTGAACAGAAACACAGAGTGAAATTCTGTCTGGAAAAACCTGTAAAATGCATGATATGGATCGAGTGAAACGCCCTGGCGAGCCCCTGGGGATAGGCTGCTGCTTTAATGTACAGCATCTCTGCCTGACAGCCTGTCAGTCTAGCCCCTGCTCTGCTGTGAAGGGGGGCCTTGTGGCCCTTCTCTAGGAGCCCCCGCTCCAGTGGTCAAGACAGTTGTCTACAGAGGGGCCTCGTCTCCTCAGATCCTGCCGCTGTGCCGGCGCTCTTTCTCCAGCTGGCCCCTCAGCTTTCCTCTGCTTTCATCTCTCCCTCTCTCTCTCTCTCTCTCTCTCTCTCTCTCTCTCTCTCTCTCTCTCTCTCTCTCTCTCTCTCTCCCTCTCTCTCTCTGTCTCTCTCTCTCTCTCTGAGAGGAGGTGCAGGGTGGAATGTGCGAGCGCTGGTCTCGCCCCGGGCTCGGAGGTGGAGTCGAGGCGTGACGTTATCTCCTCTTGACGCAGCACCAGAACCTCCACTCCTCTCTCTCTCTCTCTTACGTCTGCAGACGCATTTCAAAGGAAGTTTTTTTCTGCTCCATCGGCAGAAATCTCTGTGTATTGACTTTAGCAGAAGTGCTGTATTTCGAAAATCCTCTAGTGTCTATATGAAGTACAGTATATCTATCTATCTCACACGCAGGCTATCTTATAGCTTGGGTATGTCTTCTGCCAAGCATCTACTGTATCCACCACATGTATTATTAAAGGCCGGCGTAGAAGTTTATAAGTAATTTGTTGCTGTGTTATGTATAATAACTGCAGAATCAAAACCCACCAATGTTCCAGCATCCAGTCTTCAAACGATGCGTAATGAGTGGAGCTAGGGAGTTCAAAGAGAATGATAAAGTGTTTATAAAAAGTTCCATACAGGGTGAGAAGCTGTTCCTTATTCTCCGAGTGATAGTTAGAGGATGGATATTTAACATGAAAGACTGCTTAATGGGAGTTTACCAGAGAAAACAGGGTAAACCGTTGGGCTTAAGGCAACAGGAAAACATTTAGACAGGGGGATACTTTCCTGTGTACTGTACCTTCTTTTCTTCTCTGCTCTTCTTTACGCCTGTCATGTTCCTTTAATTTGCGTCCTACCAAACAAATTGTGTTCTTTTTCTTATGTTACATGTTCTCCATAGAATGTTGGCACTGTTTCACACTGATATTTTCCGATTTTTTGGTTTCGGGGCTTAGGAGAAATGAGAATGTCTTGTCAGTGAATATATTTTCATTATACATCCAAATGTGGATGAGTGGATGAGTCATTTGTGTAAACCCTAGGGGCTGCTGAGTGTCTTGTGCCTGGTGTGTTAGCACGGGTCCCCTGTTAATGTCACTGTCACCCAGCAATGATGCATGCATGCAGACAAACACACACACACACACATTGCTCAAGCACACGCACAAACATAAATAATCAAAGTGCATTCTACGAATGGAGCCTGTTCTTGCCAGGAGAAAGAGGTCTAAAGCAACCAAAAACAACCAGTCTACGACAGATAAAAATGGAGGAGATAAAAATGAATAAAAAGATGGTGGAGTGTAGAAAGAAAAAAGAATGATGAGAAGCAGAGGAGAGTCTTGGAAGGTGGATGGATTGTGAGGAGGAGAGAAAAGGGAGGTGGGTGGATGGGGTGTGTGGGGGGGTAGCTGAGCGAGGAGGAGAGAGAAAGCTAGAATGAACGATATATAGCCCCTGGCAAACAGAAAACAATTGTTACACTGCCTCCCATAACCCAGTTCAACCTTAAACAGCAGATTTTTTTCACTCAATTAATTTCAACACATTGGAGCAGAGGCCTTGGCTGGAGCTGGGCTTTTATGTACTGCTGCCTAGAACTCTCCCTCTGTCTCCCTCTCTCTCTCCATCTCCCTCCCTCTCTCTCCCACTCTCTCCCTCTGTCTCCCTCTCTCTCTCCATCTCCCTCCCTCTCTCTCCCACTCTCTCCCTCTATCTCCCTCAATCTCCCTCTGTCTCCCTCTCTCTCTCCATCTCCCTCCCTCTCTCTCCCACTCTCTCCCTCTATCTCCCTCAATCTCCCTCTCTCTCTCTCTCTCTCTCTCTCCCACTCTCTCCCTCTATCTCCCTCAATCTCCCTCTCTCCCTCTCTCTCCCTCTCTCTCCCCCTTTCTCTTTTTGCCGTGTGATAACACGCTCTGTGTAAAGTTACAGACTACCGTAGGATATAACACACACGGTAGCATGTGACCTTAAACAGTGGTATTCGTTATTATGTTTAATAATATACCAGATGAAAGAAAGGTACCATTAACATTATCACTTGCCGGGAATGATTATCCTCCATAGGCAATATTTATGGAAATATAGTTAATACAAAATTATGATTTGAGTGTCATAGCAGTTTAATAGAGGATCGTGCTGTTGTGGTGTATTCTAATGACGCTTACCACAACTGGTAGACATATGCCTGCCTATTTCCTCTCATTATGTAAAGCTGACAGAAAGCTCATGCATTAGATGTGTAAACACTGCATTTAGTTATACATAAGTTTATGTACGTTTATTAAAATATGTTAATATGTTGATACTGATCCCTTGTTTTGCAATTCCAACGTTAACTAGTGTTAGTCAGGGATCACACACGTAAACATTCATTGGTTTCACTCAATTAGAGCACTAGAAACAGACTTTTCCTATTACCTACAATATTATTTTTCATCTGACTTGCTGTCCAATAAGCAGAGAGCAGTTGCACCCGCTCAGTCAGGAAGTAAACAGAGCCGGGCATGCCGACGGCCAGTCAGGCCTGCTGGCCGCAGCCACACAGCAGCCTGGGGCCAGAGAGCTGGACGCAGCTGAGACAGGATGGGAGCTGGTGGGGGGAGCATGGCCGCGGCCTGACTCCACTGCTTGTGTGTTTGTGAGTGTGTATGTATATGTGTGTGTGTGTGTGCTTGTGTGTGTAGGCGTGTGTGCGTGGATCTGTAACAGCGTGAGTGTATCTGTGTGGGTGTGCTGTGCAGACCGAGGCCCAGCCACATGAATCATGGCTGGAGCTCAGAGTGGAGGAGAGCAGGTCGATACCCGCCCAGTGGAGGCAGGGCACTGGGGTGGTTCATCACCTGACCACCCCTCCCTGCCTGGAACCCTCTCTCTCTCTCTTCTCTTAGAGGAGGTTAGACTAAGGTTAGACGGGGATGACCAGGAAAGGTGTTGTGTTTATTATTGGTTTGAATGCCAGTGCTAACAGCTAGCAGGCTGGTGTTGACAGGCTGACGGATGGCTAGAATAGCTAAGTGATGGATGAATCTGTAAAGCAGACAGTGTAATGGCTGCGGTCCATAATGTACACTGGCATCCCTTTGATTTGACCTCTGAAATTGAAACATTATTTCCTTGGGAGAGTGTGTGTGTGTGTGTGTGTGTGTGTAGCAGCCAGGAGGAGGAGGGTGTGGGCACAGTAGTGGTCACTTCCCATTAAGTGAGTGAGGAGCCAGGGCTTTTTGCAGGGCATATGTGTGCCAGTGTACCCGCCTCTCCAGTCTGCCAGCAGCAGCAGCAGCAGCAGTGTTAGAGTGGGCGTCTGGGTCCTCCAACAGCAACACACAGAGGAGCAGAATGACCAGGCTCTCACCTCCACCACTCTGCACGAGAGCCGGATGAGAAACGCACTTTTTCTTCTCATCCATCATTTTTGTATATATATAATTTGGTCGATAAAGGTGAAGGACGTCCCTCACTCCCTTTCTCCCTCCCTCCCTCCCTTTCTCCCTCCCCCCCTCACTCCCTTTCTCCCTCCCTCCCTCCCTTTCTCCCTCCCTCCCTCCCTTTCTCCCTCCCTCCCTCCCTCCCTTCCTCTCGCTCTCTCTCGCTCTCTCTCTCTCTCTCTCTCTCTCTCTCTCTCTCTCTCTCTCTCTCTCTCTCTCTCTCTCTCTCTTCTCCCCCTTGCTTGCTCTGTCTCCGAGTGAAATCCTGAGATAAAGCTTGCCGGCGCTCCGTGTTTAATGGAGCCTAATCCCACAGATTGGAGATAGGGAGCTGTGAGGTAATTTTCTAGCACCTGTCTCCACCAGCACATGGAGGTCATGTGACCAGCCCAGAGCTGCTCCTGCCCCCTGCCAGGCCAGTTAGACAGACAGACAGACAGACAGGCCTACCAATCTCATGCTGGAGGACAAATAGAACACTGTTCCTCTCCAAAATCTCTGATATTAAATCACACAATCATCTCCAGATTAGGATGATACACCTTTAGTACGTATGTCAACAGTTTCCTGATTTGAGATCAGATGTTGTTGTCTTACTGTCCCTGCTGCTGCGGGCTGCTGTAGTGAGCACACACTCAGAACGGCATATCCCCACAAGTTGTAGCCTCCATGCTGATCTGTAACCTAACACAGAGACAGATGTACCCATGTAGAATTGGGGGAGTCACATGAGCAGGCTTAGTGTCCATGAGCATAGTGGCTCCCATAGAGAGCTGTCCTGCTTGCAGCCAGTCGTGTTTGTCGAGGCTGGAGAGAGACAGCTGAAGCAGCCCTGTGCTGGGGAGCATTAGATCCACCTCTCTCTCCCCCTCAAGTGATGAGCTGACACTAAGCAATTTGCTATTCATCCTGGCAGTGAAATTATTTCCAATCCCGGCACATAAAGCTCTCATGGCGGGCGATATGCCGAGCCCTCTCATTGCAGCTGACACTTTTTGTTTGAGAATAGCCAGTCTGCAGTTCAATTTGCCCCAGGATTCGTATGTGAGAAGGGCTTGACGTGAGCTTCATTGTCAAAGTGTTAGATTGTCCACGAGGATGATTGGAGCAGTAGTGGTAGAGGGGGGAGGTAAACTCATCTCAGAGAAGGGAAGGAGAGAGGGAGGAAGACAAGTGGTGTGTTTACTGGTGGATGCTGGGAACACCGCCTGTTTGTGTAGGAGAGAGGAAAGGAATAGAGAGAGAGAGAGAGAGAGAGAGAGAGAGAGAGAGAGAGAGAGAGAGAGAGAGAGAGAGAGAGAGAGAGAGAGAGAGAGAGAGGGAGAGGAAGAAAGTCAGACGCAGAAAGTCAGAGAAAAGCTGTCTTCTTTTTTTGATGAAACTTTGTTTATTGATTTTTGTATACACACATTGACAATAATATAAAAGTGTGAAAGAGAAAACCCTTATTCAATCAGTATTTTTTTTATCAAACCTGGTGGAATAATAAATGCAACTCCCTGCTGATTTGCAGTATTTTGCTCACCTCTCTGCTCCCTCTCTCCATTATTTTCCCTCTCTTTTCCTCCCTCTCTACATCTCTCCCCCCTGTCCCTCCCACCCCTCCTCTCTCCCCACCCCCCTCCCCCTCGCTGGATTGCCGCTGGGGAAGAAGACACTTAATTGTCTGGGGAGTGCAGACTCAAAGTACAGAGGAAAACACAGAAACACTGTACAGCTATTGTCCAAAACACAAACAGCTGGCCTGGCCACGCATGCAGAAACACTCAGGCATCACAGAGTTACACAGCAAATTGTGTGTGTGTGTGTGTGCGCGCGTCCGTTTGGTGTACGTTTGTGTGTATGTTTGTGTGTGTTTTTGACAAGTGAGCAGGTACCTTGTCCTCTGTGGAAGCACTCTCTCTGGCACTGTCGCTTCAAGGTCTCAATCGCCTGCCTGCCATCCTGGCCCAGGCGGTGCCAACATAGCCCTAGAGCCTGTGCCAAGGTCCTCTCCGTCTCCTCTTCCTGCCTCTGCACAGCGCTACTTTCTCCTCCTTTGCATAATTACCCGAGTAATTGTGGAGTAATTGACTGCATCACCTGCTCCTGGGAAGCCCTGGCGTTGTTTAATAAACAGCTGGAATGTACGCCACATGTTGTTGGTGAGCAAGGGAGAGCATATTGGGGAGAGAGGAAGGACTAGAGTTGGGGGGAGAGGAGAGGACTAGAGTTGGGGGGAGAGGAGAGGAGAGGAGAAGAGGTGGGGGGAGAGGAGAGGAGAAGAGGTGGGGAAGGTAGGTCTTGGAGAGGAGAGGGTGTGCATGCTCATTGCTAGAGCTGGAGATGGATAGCACCTGTCCTTCATTTGTTGTGTTGGGAAATGCCGGCTACTGTGTACGGAGAGAGCAGTGAGAGGAACCGCGAGACAATGTGGATAGATGGAAAAACGGAGAAGATTGAAATAAAGAGAGAGACTGAGAAAGAGAGAGAAAGCAAGGGAGAGCCCTCTCAAGGCTAATGACATTAAGGAGCTCTGATGAATCGACACCCGTCGAGTGTTATTGACATCCCCAGAACAGCGCAACCGTGCCCAGCACCCCCTCGCTCCCCCCGCCCCCCGGCCTAGCCCTGCCCTGCCCAGTGCTCGCTCGCTCCCCCCCCCCCCACCCCACTCTAGACTAGCCCAGGTCCTAGCCAGCCCCGCGCTTCAATTAGACAGCCTGATTAGATTCCTCTGGCTCGCCTGTGCCCTCTGATGGGGGTGAGCAGGATGGTTTGATGGATGTGACGGGCAACATTTTCACAAGGGTGGGGGGGGGGGGGGATGTCACCCTCCGCCTTGCCTGGGTGGCATCAGACGATCAGTCTGACCGGTCTCTGGGTGGGTTAGGGGGGTGAGTGGGCGGAGGGCAAAGGGGTACGTGGCTGGGCTCTTATTGCAGCTGTCAATCACTGCTTCTCACTCAGCCGGGGCTGTTTATCAGGGCAGAGCAGGGCGGCTGTAATTACTGTTCCATATATCATGACATCTAGACATATGAGGCTGCCCACAACCACTGACCTCATATGGCAGCCCTGGCCAGCTCGGAAATGTCTTCAAAACCACTCATTTACATAAACTATCCTTCATTTGCTAATCCCTCTCCGAGGTAATTCAAATGTTATTTGTGCTGGGGATCTAGTCAGGAAAGGTGATCTTATTCATTCATCAAAGAGAAGATGAGAGAGAGAGAGAGAGAGAGAGAGAGAGAGAGAGAGAGAGAGAGAGAGAGAGAGAGAGAGAGAGAGAGAGAGAGAGAGAGCGTGAGAGCGAGAGAGAGAAAGCGCAAGAGCGAGAGAGAGAGAGGGAGAGAGAGAGTACAGGAAGTGTTAGATAGTTAAGCAAACACCTGTGGTCCTACATGGTAGCATTAGACTATGTCCTTAACCCTGTTCACTTGTGCTCCGCATGGTGACAGTCCCCTACCGCCATTCATCAACATCCACACTCTCTGGCGCAAAAAATGGGGCAAGTCAGGTAAGTGTCCCAATTCAGCAGTTTTGAAAGGCAGTAACTAATGATATCTCAGTAACGGGGCTGGAGCTATTCCCCACCACAACTTTCTATTGTGTGCTGGTGTGGCTGGATGGCCAGCTAATGGGCTGTCTCTGATGAATTAGGGGGTCTAACACCCTCCAAACACACTTCGCCAAGGTCAAAGCAGCACATGCATTAACATATCCTGGGCCCCAACCATCTCGTATCGCCTACAGTAAACCAGGTGACAATCCAGGGCCAGGTACGGTCGAGAGGCAAGGATTGGATAGAGAAATCTCACCTGAAAGAGAAGAAATAGCTTTTCGGAAGTCAGGAAAAGCTGCCGTTATCTCTGTCGACAATGTGTCCTTCCGCTGACAGAAAGTGTCCATCTGTGCCTGCCTTGCTTTCTGTGAAGATGCTCCTGGCTCAATGGTGGTAAACCTTCCCTTTATGGAGAGGAGCTTTTCACTTGCCTGCTCTTCTCAAGCAGTGTTTACAGAGCCTCTTACATTGAACAAAGTACATGCTTTCTCTACGTGTTCAATAGAAAGCATGTTTGTATTTCATCTGAACACGCCAAGCAGTTTTTTAAATAAACTGGAATTTGTATTATTTAGTGTGTTCTATTGCCTCATAGATGATGTTTTGTTGTTGTTTTCAGTGTGGTCAATACTTTAAGGCTCTGAGACACACCAGCTTGATTTACGCGCACACACAGATACACACACATAAGGGCATTCATACATTCACCCACACACTTGCCATTTGTGTCTTCAGGGAGCTGGCTGAAATGTCAACCTGTGAGCATGGCTGCCTCCTGCAGACGCAGCCTCCTGCAGACGCAGCCTCCTGCAGACGCTGCCTCCTGCAGACGCAGCCTCCTGCAGACGCTGCCTCCTGCAGACGCAGCCTCCTGCAGACGCTGCCTCCTGCAGACGCAGCCTCCTGCAGACGCTGCCCCCTGCAGACGCTGCCCCCTGCAGACGCTGCCCCCTGCAGACGCTGCCCCCTGCAGACGCTGCCCCCTGCAGACGCTGCCTCCTGCAGACGCACCTCTCCTTATTTCACAGCAGCACCTGGTGGTGACAAGAAGCACAGAGTAGACAACGTCCACACAGAGGAGGGGGGAGGAGAGAAGGGGAGGAGAGGAGAGGGGAGGGGAGGAGAGGAGAGGAGAGGAGAGGGGAGAAGGGGAGAGGAGAGGAGAGGAGAGGAGAGGAGGGGAGGGGAGGGAAGAGGAGCAGAGGGAAGAGGACACATCTTGTTGCACAGTTCTGTTAGTTCAGAACTCCTTAAATTCTCTTTGAATTGACAGGACCCAGTCCCTGCCAAACTTTGAGGGGTTTTTAGATATGGCTTCCAAGCCAAGGAGTATAATAAATGAAAAGCCCCTTCCCAAATTGATTTCAAAATAAATCAAACCTAGTATTCAATTATCCAAAGCTGCCACACAGGTACCTTCAAATTCTAAAGGTGACAGCGGTGGTGGGGGTAATAAGGAACATGGAGTAGAGAAGGAGGAGGGAGGTGGTGGAGGAGGAGGGGTGACAGAGAGAGAGAGTAGGACGTAAATGTCTGTCCCTGTACTGTGTCAGAACAGGTGGCCCAGTGGTAGCTGTGTGGCTGATAAATGAGTTGTTGAAGTGCAGCCCAGTGCTACTCCAAGCTCATGGTGGCTCCAATTCTGCCTAGTTAAGCATTTGGCCTGCTCTGCCAGCCAGGCTTAATGTAAGAAATCATCACAGGACACAGATAAAGCTGTTTTCTTCTGTGTCCAAATCACCCAGCCCCCCAGTCAACATCTTAACTACATGGTCTGAATCACAAACAGTGTTTGTCTGGAAACCTGCAAAACTATTTCTACTGATCTTTTCAGCATTCCTAACATTATGATCATGTATAATTAACCACCAACTACATTTTACTCAAGCGGATATTCCATTATCATAACATGAATTTTCAGCTGACTTTTCCGTTCTGCGTTTCTAACAGCCTTTTAAAAGATGCACTCTCAGCCATGCAACTACATCATGTTTGCTCCAACAACAGACAGGCAGACCATTGGACGGCTAACAGAAGGGCTGTGCCATGATTGGTTATCTTAGCAGGGACCACTGACTTTTTTATTGTATCAGAGCGCCAGGGTAATTATCGGTAAATTACAAAAACCTGTCCTGTCAGCGATATCAGGCGCGCACCAATCAGGACATTGACACAGCAACCGTGCTCCAAAAAACAAGTGGCCTGTGGCCCCCTGCCGCACCTGCGCACTGCGTATCCAATGTTTGGCTTAACTAATGAACGTCTGAATGCAATTAGAGCGTACTATCTCTGAAATTAGGCCTGCCATAGTGTTAATTACATAATTACTGGAGATGTCAGCTCGGCAGGGGGCTGGGGGTACGGGGAGATGGAGCTATGGGGGGGGGGGGGGGGCCTTGCCTTCAGCGGTGAACTATAGATGCTTCTTTGATTCATGAATCCTGGGCTTTGTGGAAAATATCGCCTTTGCCAAGTTAATTTAGAAAAGGCCAGCATATTTGGGCAAAGACAATCAGCCTGACCTTTCTGAAAACAACACCAGTTTCACTCTTTCTTCCCTCCTTCTTCCCTCCTCTCCTCTCTGTGTTTGGCAGGGCTGGCTGCACTGACAGCCATGTCTGCTAATAAAGATCCACACAGCCAAGTGATGAAGCTGACACGGCTCCTGCAGAAATATTTGTACACATTTATTGGAGTGTGTTCTCATTAGCTGTAGGTCTTTGTTGAGGGCTGAGTTGTGAGCGGCGTAGTGTGTGTTGTTTCCTCCCATTCAGCGTCTGTTCCAGTCAGGCAGCATGTCGGCTGTGTGTGTGTGTGTGTGTGTGTTAGGACTGGAATCCTCTCCACACCGAGGCCAGGCCCCCCTAGTGACAGAGGAATTGTCATTCTACTGCTGTCTAACTCTCACCCTCATCCAGCACCCCTCGATGCCAACAGGAGTGCAGTTTGTGTGTGTGTTTGCTCACACGCCCGTGTGTGTGCACCTGTGTGTGTGTGTCTGGGTTTGCCATCCTATGTTAATTAGTTGTGGCTTTTTATTTATTCTTGGTGTGCGTGTGTGTGTTTGCCATAATTAGTGTTTTGTAATTCAGCTCTTTGTTTATGCACAGAGTGTGAGTGTGTGCGGGGGTCCAGGGTGAGGGGGCTGGGGGCGGGCAGGGGGGGGGGGTTGAGGCAGGCGGGGGGGGGGGGGGGGGGGGGGGGGGGGGCTGGCAGGGCTGAGGCCAGGGTGTTCCTAACCACATGCAGATGAGGATCCGTGCTGCATAATCATGTGACATTGCTGCTGTCCGTCAGACAGGGAGGGGGTCAGCTCCACAGCTGTTTCTGCCCAGACGCCACCCCTCGCCACCCCCCTCCACCCGTCGCTCCGCCCCCTGTCCTGCGTCAGCACCCCCAGGTCCGACCACAACGCTCTCCGTCCAGACCTGCCTACTAAGCAGGAGAGGCTGACTCCCGCCCCCGCTGCGTGCCTCAGTACTCTTCTGTTTTCACAGGAAATTAGCCCCGCGTCCCCAAGGTGGGCCCTGTGCATAGTAAGAGAGATCTGTCCTGTCAAGGTGCTCTGCAGCTCTGCATTCATCTGCCGCCAGTCGCCTGCTGTCCTGGGAGTCTGGCCGGCCCCTGGCCCCCCCGCACTACCGGCCCCCACACCTCTGACCCCTCCTGGCCCTGCCTCTTCCCTCCCCGGGGGACACCATGGCTTGACGGTCCCGTCGTTGTCACGGCGGCCCACACCCCTTCTGATACGTCAGACTCCCTGTCACACTGCTGGCAAACGTGAATGGCGTGTTGACGCTGTTTAATTTGAAATCTGCATAGGTTGTCTTTGACCTTGTGGGAGTGGGCTGGCACAGGAAGGTGATTTGACTATTCAGTGGAATATTCTGATGAATATGTTTAATGTTCATGAATTCTCCAGAGTTGATCGCAAGGTCAAACTGTTACTTGTGTCTGCTGGGTTAGACGACAACTGTCTGACGAGAGAAGCTGTGTGCTGTGGCGCCTCCTGTGGCCAAACCATGCACTGCAGAGCTGCATGTTTAAGTTCATTGTGCAGCATGGCTTTTTTCCCCAGTCCTAAACCCCAGCTCCTGCCCAATCCCACGTATTAGTACTTTACTGCTCTTTGACCACTCACTGTATTTATGCCTCCTTGTTTTATGAGGCCAGTAAAAAAAGTCCCTTGATGAATTTGATAGGCTTATGAAAACATGTCCAACAGCGGCCGTGACGGCTTGTTAAGATATTTGAATAAAACATGTCACAAACACACTCCATCTACTGCATCCCTCCATCCCTCCATCCCTCCATCCCTCCATCCCTCCCTCCATCCACCCATGTCTAGCTGTCTCTATTGGGAGACCAGCGACATGTCTCATCCTCCCCAGCTGTTGAGGCTGCAGGAGAGAGATGGAGGGACAGATAGTGCCGGGAGAGAAGAGACGAGGTGACAGACAGGGCCATGAGCGAACAGGCCCTCGGGTGAACCAGCTGACACAGTTATCTCAACCAATAGGAGCCCCACGGAGCTTTGGTGAGGGCTGCTGTCGACAACATCGGGGGATTAGTGTTGCTCTTCGATTCCTTTGCGCCCATAGCTCCATTCTACATGGTCACGTCAGTCCTCTTAACCATCTCCCACCCTATGACGTGTCCTGAGCAGTGTGTCATGGAACAGGGGAGGTGCTGAGAGCTCACCTCTCCCAAGGTTTTAAGGACAGTTGGGTTTAAGCGGTGGAGTGAGTCATTGAAATGGGTCAGATAGTGGCCCATTTTCCCCCCTTCCACAGGAGAACAGAAGGTGGCCGTCAGTCACAGTGGGGGAGCCCTGGGAGGAGAGGCACCCCTTGGGAGCTGTCCCCGGTAAAGAATCGCTGAAGCAGGGAATTCGGCGGCCCCAGACTCCTGTTGTACAAAGGCCGGTCCTCCTGCTCCTCCTGCTCCTCCTGCTCCTCCTGCTCCTCCTGCTCCTCCTGCTCCTCCCGCTCACTGGGGACACAGTCAGCAAAGTGCCTCTTAGAGCCTTGGCTGGAGGACTCGTATGGCTTTTGTGCTTTAACTGCTCTGCCCCCCCTTTCTCTCTCTCTGGGCTAGGCAGACCTGAGAGCTGCCTGAGAGGGATGGCACCCGTTTATGTCCGCCTGACACAGCAACTTACAATTGGTCATTAAAACCCCATGATTGCCCTAAAAGCAAAGACCTTTGTCTAGTGCTGGTGCAATGGAATCACCACCGTCCCTGGATTTTTTTTTGTGCGTACTACAGTTGTGCCTGTGACTTTGAGGCTTTCACCCTGAGCCAAAGTGAGGGAACAGCAGTCTTCCTGTGTCCGCAGGCAAAGCTGGTGTCTAAGCCATCACACACAAGTGTTTAAGATTGCAGATCAGGGGCTCTCTGGGAGGAGGGAGGTTAAGCCCCGGATATGAGGTCATGTGGTTTGATCTGAACAGGGGCCTGTGGGTGGGAGTGTGGTGAACACAGTGGCTGCAAGGCCCTCCTCTCCTGTTCTTTCTCCTCTCCTCCTCTCCTCTCTTCCCCTCTCCACTCCTCCCCTCGTCTCCTCATCAGTTGAGGGATTGGAGGCCAGACACAGGCTACCAGTGCAGACTAATCCACTCAATGAGGATGTGTTGTCCAGTCAGCCTCGCTCCGCTTCTGTCACTTCTTATTGTCACTGTGCACCCACTGGGGGGAGAAGACACCACACTCCACTCCCAGCACTCTCACACACACACACTCTCACACACACACACACTCTCTCACACACACACACACACACACTCTCTCACACACACACACACACATATCAACTCTGTCTCTGTCTTTCTCACAACCACACAATCTTCTCTTTATTTCCCTCTCTTTTTCTCTCTTTCTCTCTCTCTCTCCTCTCTCTCTCTCTCTCTCTCTCTCTCTCTCTCTCTCTCTCCTCTCTCTCTATCTCTCTCTCTCTCTCTCTCCCCCCTCTCTCTCTCTCTGTCTCTGTCTCTGTCTCTCTCTGTCCTCTTACACACAATTTACACTCAGCAGCACACACCTCTGGACACGACTGAAGCTTCTCTCCTAGAGTTCGGCAGGTGGGCAAGGCTCTCCCGTGAGTGTACACACCTCTTTATTCTGCTGGCTGGACCCATGAAATATTAACACTGGCTGCCTCCCCTTGGTATAAGCCAATAGTAGTAAAGGGTGAGCTCTGTCTCATTCGATGTTTAATGCATGCCCCGGTGGACCTTTACTTTTTCTGAAAAATAGTTCTCTTTTACTGGCTTCTTTCTTGGTTTCTTTGTTTGCTTGTTTGTTTCTTTGTTTATTTCTTTGTTTATTTCCTCTTTCTCGCTCTTTCACAATCTTTCTCTCTGCCTGTTCTTTTTGTTTTTTTTCCTCTCTCTCTCTCTCTCTCTCTCTCTCTCTCTCTCTCTCTCTCTCTCTCTCTCTAACTCTCTCTCTCTCTCTCCCTCTCTCTCCCTCTCTCTCTCTCTCTCTCTCTCTCTCTCTCTCTCTCTCTCTCTCTCCTGGCCATTGTGTTCTGCTAGTGAAGGAGAGACAGTAGAGGTGAGTGAGAGGCAGAATGCAGGCAGTGTGTAGCAGTGGGCTGTGTCCAGATGGCCAGTGTGTTGGCTACTCCACCTCAGCCTGTTCTCTATCCTCTAGCTGTGTTTTCACAACCCGCACTGAGGAAATGGCTCTTCTATGGGGATCTTTGTTTTATGAGGCATGCAGGCGCTTTCTCATCTGTTATCCCCCCCCCCCCCCCCCCCCCCCTCCACACCCACACACATCACTTCCCTCGCCCCCACCATCACAAACTTTCCCTCCCACGGCAAAACAACAGACCAGCCTTATAAAGGTAGCTATTACAAAAATAGCAGATAGCATGAATAAATGAAACAGATGCGAGGCTATCTCCGTTTTTATTGGCAAAATGAATGACAGAACATCGTTTGGTTGTGTTTTTTTTGCCCTTCGCGTTGGGAATTACAGCCCCCCAAAACTGCTGATTTTACTTGGCTCACTTTAGGCAGTCCTCCCAAATTGGATACAACCTCGACAGTTGGCAGTGTGAGAGGTTCAGGTATTCCACTCCACCAGACAGAGGATACCTCAGGTGCTGTGTCTCCACCCAACCCCAGCCTGCTTCCTTCATTTCTTAATCCACAACCATCTGGATGGTTTTGATTGAAGGCCATATTAGAGCGCTTTATCGTACAATCATTCGAAACCAGCAAGTAGAAAAACATTCCATTCTAATTAAACTGAAAGAATATAATTAGGTTTTTAATTATGATTAATGCATATTTAATAATAACGTTTATGAAGAATTAGGGTATCAGAAGAATTCTGCTTGAAATAGTTTGTTCAGATATTGTGAGTTGGTAAAGAACGAAGCTGTTTTTCCTGACTCTATTATTTGCTCAAGCGTTGCAGAAAAACACATCAAGAAACCACTTTATCTCTTCACTTTCTCTGCATTTCATTCCTTGTTTTTTTCTACAAAAGGACAAGCTTTCCCCCTGTCTGCCCCAAAAAGCCGCTGACAACACACACTTCATAGCTCCTCCTGTTGACTTATTTTCTTATTTTTCTACCCGCGCGTTAAAACAAATGGCAACTGTGGGAACCCAAAGGAAAAAAGTGCTGAAAAGTTGACATTTAGCTTAAATGGAGGTGGAATGGGCCGCAGGGATGCAGCTGTAACGATGCAGGAGAGAGCGGGCATCTTCTCCTCAGAGCCGCTCGCGCCCCGCTAAAACAAGATTTATGGCCTCCCCTAACCCATCATATTTTAGCAGCTGATGTGCACCGTGGGTGGTTTATATGGGATTGAGGGCTTTGCTGTTGAGCCCATCACTTCAGGGCTTTTGTGACTTACAGTAGTGACATGTGTGGTGGAGAGAGAGAGAAAGAGAAGGAGGGAGGGAGGGACATTCTAATAAGGGAGGCTCTACAGGTCCTGAGAGAGACCTCTGGCTCCACTGCCTGTCTCTCCATCTCTGGTCCATCCCTCTCTGCTCTCTCGTAAGCTCTCCTCCAAGCCTGAAGGAGCAGGGCAGGAGCATCCCCATGGAAACATAGACTAACACCCAGGATCCGGTTGAACTGTGTTTTCCTCCCAGCTGACCCAAAACTGATGGTTCTAGAACAGATAATCCCACAACATAGAGATACTATTTTATCGCAAATCTCCTTGGGTTCTTTCCTTAGGATTGATCATTTCTCTCTACATCGCTGCATGTCATTGTCGAGCCCTCCCTCCCTCTCCTCTCCTCATTCTCCTCTGGCAGAGTAATTGACAGGCTTCAGCAGTTAAGACCTCCAACAGCTCTTTCTTCATTTGGAGACACTTTGTCGGTTTTAATCAGGCTTTTAATTGGCAGCCTGGCAGTGTGTGAGTGGCACCCGGGGTTGGGGAGTGGAGGGGACACTGTGACATTCTCTGTCTCAGTGTCTCACTCACGCCCTTGAAGACCATTTTAGGTCAGTAGAACAAAATGGTGACGAGCGTCTGTCTGTCGGGTCTTCCTACAGGCCTGTCTGTCTATCTGTCTGTCTGCCTGTCTGCCTGTCTGTCTGTATTGCTGTCTGTCTGTCTTTTGCAACCCACTGAAACAGGCATGTTGGACAGTGTTATATACTGTAATTGGCGGGATTCTTTCAAAAGCGCCCCTCAAAAAGCACATTTTACACACAGTATTTCCGAACCACATGGGCATAGCCTATTGGTATGACCTGGATAAATAACACATGAGCTACACTCGACAGTGGCCTTTTTCATCCTATTCCAACATGTTCTAGTATGTTCCCAGTATTGGCTGTCTAGTTCATGTCCTGCTCGTCATGGTGATGCTGATTGTCTGTAGCTCAGACTGGCACATACAGGAGAGGAACACTGTCTGTCTGTTTGTCTGCGTGTCTGTGTGTGCGTGTCTGTGTGTGCGTGTCTGTGTGTGCGTGTCTGTGTGTGTGTGTGTGTGTGTGTGCGTGTGTGTGTGTGTGTGTGCATGTGCATCACAGTGTGAGTGTGTGTCCTCCAGGAGAATCTTGGCTGCTAGTGCTAGATCTAGGACACCAGGACTCGTAGATGTGCTTGTACCTCCTGTGGAGGTGTGAGTAATACCAGGGGAGAGGCTACACCAGATTGAAAAGGAGGGGAACAAGAGAGTGAGAGACAGTGGGAGACAGATCGAGGTAGAGGCTGATAGGATAGAGAGAGAAATCAGCCCCGGGGTCTGGAGGAAAATGACAACAGAAGCCTGCTGTATGGGTCTAGCCTCAAGGCACTGCTACCTCTCTATAGCCATGCAGGTTCATGTCAGTGTTTGCATGTGTAAAGGTATGTGCATACGTAAGGATCAGTGTGTTTCTGGATGCCGTATGTGTGTGTGTGTTTTTATGTGTGTTTATATGGGCACACATACCCTATAATCAACAAGCGCCCTGTGTATTCAGCAAGCCAATTAAGAGTCATTCATTTGCTAATGAAGGCCCTGCCGAGGTCTAAACAGCTCCTAGGGGCATGCAGACACTCTGTCAGCACACACACGCGCGCGCGCGCAGCTCTCTGCACAGCCGGCGTCTCAGTCATCAGGCTCCGCCCGTTCCCATGCCCGCTCCCACTCTGCCCAGTCAGCAAAACCCGACACCAGCGCTCAACACTAAAAAGTATAATTGAATTCATTATTTCCTCTTTTATGACTTGTTCCGCTGTGGTTTTAATTTGTCCTGTAAAGGAAGAGTCATGCAGAAGCTCTGGTCTCCTTCGCTCCTCTTCTTCTCTCCTCTTGCTCTGCATTCCTCTTCCCAGGGCTCACCCCCATCCTGCTCACGCTCCCGGTACCGGGGGTTTATGGGCCGGGGCCCCGGTGCCGTGGGAGCCGTCTCTCCACCGCTAATCAACTCCTCAAGGTTGCTGGGGAGAAGGAGGAGGAGGAGGAGGAGGAGAAGGAGGTGGAGAGCTGCTGTCAGTGAGGAAGCCAGGCTGGCTCTTTAATGGGCTAACTGTGTGACCTTCACAATGACTCAACCCTAACTCCATTCTGAGAAGACTTCCCATCTCTCTATTGATTTAGTCATGAGAATATAATCTGAAAACATTCCTGTCAATATTTCCGTGCCGGTTTGGGGTCCCAGAGTGGAAAGATGCTTGGCTTGTGGTGCAAGGTTATCAACAGCATCTCTGTTTTCAGCCGAGACGTGTCTTTAGTGATAAACAGACTTTATTTCATACTTTCTTAGACACAGTCTTGGCAAAGCCCCTCTGCAGACAGTGCCTGGGGCTCTCCGCCTTGGCCCTGATGCAAAGCGCCAAAGACTGGGGTTGAGGGCTCGACTAGCAGCTTGGCTGCTCTACCCGCTCTCCTGGCTTCAGGGCCTTCCTCTACCCCCAGCCCTTCCTCCTCTGCATACTGAGCTGAGACGTGTGCCTTGGCCCTCTGCTGGCCAAGAGATAGCCCTGTAACCGGCCCTGTAGCCGGTGGTGGGCTGACCTCCTGACCTTCTAGCCCAGCTGTGTGGGGGACAGCTGAGAGACACCAACGTACATAACCAACTGCATAGCAGAAGCAGAGTAGAAAACACAACAGGACCATCTGTACGGTATTTACTTTGTAATCCATGAGTATTGACAAATCACAGGCTAAATGGGTATGATTAACACTTTGGGTGTAAGCATTTATTGAAAAGAAATGAGGTCTTGTTTTTATCCAGTATTAATCCTTTAACAATGCCATTCCAGTAAAGCAGTTGTAGTATTGATGAGCTAGTTTGCTGTATTTCTCTAGGTTGTTATTCTGCAGAATGAGCCTCCTGTGCAAGTGTTGAGCCTCTCCAAGGACTGTACGTGTGTGTGTCTGTGTGTGTGTGTTTGTGTGTGTGTGTGTGTGTGGGGGTGTATGTGTGAAAGAGAGAATGTTATTAGCAGTCCAGCCACTGTCACTGGGAACCTGGAGCATGGAAGCCAGCCATGGACACACTGCCTCTGGGGTTATGCTCTGAATATGGTTGTGTTTTACCAGTGGTGACTGAATGGTTTCATTTCATAGTGTGGACATATAAATGGAGCACAGCTCATAAAGCATGATGGCTCTTGCAGACAGGGACAGGGTCGTAAATCGACAGGGTGCACGTCTGGCTGAGGAGGAGTTGGATGCATTGTGCATGTTTAGTCGAAATGCCATTAGCACTCAGGGACAGAGTGGAGGATGGGTATAATTGTGATCATAAACTGTTAATTCTGCTGTTTGTTTTTAAAATGCCAATAGGCCAGGAGGAGAAGCCACTCAGGGTTGTCATGACGCACTGTGGGCATCCATCGGACGACTAGATCTCCTTATGCAACGCGCTGATGTAGGCCCCCTGGTGTGGTCGTGTAGGATAAATGCGAGACTCCCTTTGTTTGTGACGTGTGTGGGTCGGCCTCTGATGATGTCACACACGGCGCCGTGGGCGACAGGGGCTGGCACGCACGCCGGGGGAGGATTTGAACGGTGGCATCATTTCTGTATGATGCAGCAAAGCCCCTAAGAGATACAGACGTAGGGAGAGAGGAAGAGAGAGAGAGACAGATGTAGGGAGGTAGAGAGAGAGCGAGAGAGAGAGAGAGAGAGAGAGAGAGAGAGAGAGAGAGAGAGAGAGAGAGACAGATGTAGGGAGGTAGAGAGAGAGCGAGAAAGAGAGAGAGAGAGAGAGAGAGAGAGAGAGATGTAGCCTGCTGGAAAGGTCTGGTGTTTGACAGAGGAAAGCTCCTGGCTGCATTACTGAGTAGATTACCATGGGCGTGTTTACTGTGTGTTTGTGGCAGGCGAGCTGCGTGACACTGACGACTGCGTCTGAGCAAGGGGTTAACACACCCTGTGACTGAGCAAGAAATCCACAGCTCTAGTCGTGAGGCCTCCTCTTAGCCTGTGTGGACACCGTTGAATTGAACAAAGCCTGTGCCCTGCATGTGTGTTAGTGTGTACTTGTGGTGGTGCATGAGTGTGTGTGTGTGCAAAAGAGAGAGAAAGAGATAGTCAGTGCACAGTGTTTTGTGAAGGCATGCCTGGCACGTACAGCTCAGCCGAGCAAAAGAGCTTTGTATCCTCCTCACCAGGGGAAATAAAGAGAGGGTGAGACAAAAAACTTCTCCATCGCTCCGGGCTACCGCTACCTGGCAGTCACCGAGGAATTCCAAATATCATTCCGCCGCTGCGTATGTTCTACGTCTCTGTGTGAGAGACACACACCCTCACTGTCAAGCACACGCGCGCACACACACACCGCACATCAAACCTCGAGGAAAATGTGGCTTCTGAGAGGAGAGAGACGTCTATTCCACGGCCTGAGGCAGATGGAGGCGGGGCCGGGGGGAGGGCGGGGGGATGCGGGGGGGCAGGGGGGGGGGGGAGGCGGTGGCTTTTGTTTTGCCAGTGTTTCTCTGCATGTCGGAGAAATGATGATGATGTTGGTTTGTGCCTGTCACCCAGGCTGTCCCTCCGACTCCTGGCCATTTGCATAGGCAGCTCCATCCCGCCAGGAAATATGGGTCGGCTTTAAGAAAACTCCACTTTGGAGAGGGGCCGGGAGCGGTGGCGGGAGCAGAGTAAGTGATAGTGATGGACGGTGCGATATAAATAGAAGTGGTCATGGCAGAATAATGCATGGCTCTTCCTGCTGGGCGGAGGTTCAGGCCTGTCAGTGAGACAGGGGGAGAGGGGGAGGGCAGGAGGGGGAGAGGGGGAGGGCAGGAGGGGGACAGGGGGGGGGACAGGAGAAAGAGGGGCCGAGTGTCTTTTCCAGGTCACCGTGGGCTCCTAGAGGTGCAGGAAGAGCCCTTGATTAATTATGATCATTATCATCATCATCCTGGCCCGAGGCATTAATCACTGAGGCGTCAGAGTCGGGACAGGAGAGGGGGGGGGGGGCACTGGGCTGGGGGGGGGGGGGGGGGCGTGGTGGATGGCCGGCCGTGTTGGAGTTAAACCCACCCTCACCTGGGTAGCTGCTTAGCAGGTGCCAGCCTGGACGGCCATATGCCCGCTGTCGCCCTGGCAATGTCTTGTCAGCCTGGCCTGTTGTCAGTCCCTCCGGCACCCTGCTACAACACATGGTGATCAATGAGAGCTCTTAGCTTCAACTATCTGCCAATAAAAGCAGCTGAGTATGAATTGACTGCAGCTAACTTGACAGCCCGCCAGCCGTCCAGCAGAAAGTGTTTTTTTTGGTCAGGAGAACGGTGGTCATTAAGCTGTAATGAGTGGCTGTGACACGTCATGTTAATGTCAGCCTGATACAGCTCGTGGGGAAATAATGTGTCCTTAGTGAGTTCAAAGTGCAAGCGCTTGGTTCACAAATCACAACGGAGTCATACTCTGTAACGTCAACGCTATTCTGGAGAACTTGATCACCTTAGGTGCTCGGGTCCACCCCCCCCCCCCCCCCCCCTCTTCCTCCCACCTCTCCTTCACCCCCCCCCCCCCCTCCTCCTCTCCCCTCTCTGCCCGTTTCCTCTAATGACAGACAGATCCACGCAGCCATGACAACAGAGGAGGGGCCCAGATGAGCGTCAGCGGTGCGTTGTGAGACGCCGCGCGGCCCGACTCGGCGCTCCCCCTCCGTCATGGCGTCCCCCTGACGTTTATGAATCCATGTACACAGCTGGGAGCGGCGGAGGATTTGTCTTTATAAGGCGGGGTGACACGTCCGCTGCGGCCCCACTTCATTTATTCCACTTGCGTAGATTAAGTCTGGCATTACAAGTAAGGTCACACCATGCATCATTGTTACCTAGACACCGGAGCGCTACTGAGCGTGCCCAGGCCCCGCCGCTACGCTCCACCTCAGGGCCCGCTCGCAGGGAAATTTCCATCAGCTCCTCGTTTTCCTCTTTCCTTCATCCCCTGTTTCCCTAATCCTACGGCCTGCCGTTCTCCCTCTATTGGGCCCTGGACTGGTGTGTCAGACGGTGGTGCCCTGTGTTGGGCTGTGGTTGGGTGGGCTGTGTGTTCAAAGTGTTGTGTTCGGGGGTGAGGTGGGTCTGCCCTCCCCCTCAGGATAGTTTAATTCTCCTAGTCGCTGTGGTTGGACAGAGTGGCCTAATGGGGTCTGTCTGCAGCATGAATCACCACTGAGGGAGGCCCATCCATGCATCCTGTAAATCTCTTCACTTCAAAACGGAACGAAAAAAAACAGGTCTATTTCTTATCCACCTAGGCCTCATATGTCACAGTCAGCCCACTGTCATGTCAGCACGCTCTCCCTGGGAAAGGACGATACTGAAATGTGGTGTCTTAACCCAAAACAGAAAGAAACATTAAGGTTTTAGGCCCTCCTGGGTGTGTGTTAAGATGAGAAGAGCACTTCTAAATGCAGTCTTGTGCAGGCTGGTGGGCTGAGGTCCTCTTAACCTTAACCCGGCCTGCTTTAGCGTGGCCACTCAGGGACAGCACCAGGGACGGTCATTTGTCCTTGCAGGTCTGGGTCCTTGTGAGGCCCAGAAGAGCTCTGTTTATGCTGCCGGTATTTATATCAGTGTGCTCTTTAAGTCCCACCGACTCATTCTCTCTCTCCTTTAAACTTACACACACACACACACACACAGAAAGCCCTTTCAAGACCAGCATTTCCTTGAGAAATTAATTTGACAGAAGAATAATGAGGAGTCAGAACTACTTCAACTCTGCTTTTGTGTTATGTTGCTCTACGTGTGTGTGTGTGTGTTTGAGTGTGTATGGACTTTAGATTTCACTTCAACACACAGGGTCGTTTTATTGTTTGTTTGTATGCAGGTCCGAGGCTGTGTGTGTGTGTGTGTGTGTGTGTGTGTGTGTGTGTGTGTGTGTGTGTGTGTGTGTATTTCAGGAAGAGTGTGATCTGTTATTAGTTGTGCTCTAAAGTATTTGTGATTATGTGTCAGGTGGTCTCATAGTGGCAGGCATGAATGAGCTCTCATCAGAGGCTGGAGTTGTATCTTTTTCACAGGCTGTTGTGTGGAGATTTATTTCTCTTTTACTACATCCCTGAAACAGGCTCGTAACTCATGAATGAACTCCTTCCCAGTCCAGCACCCTCCCAGGCCAACACCCGGGCTAGCTAGCTGTCTGGTCGACTGGCTGGCTGTCTGGTCGACTGGCTGGCTGTCTGGTCGACTGGCTGGCTGGCTGCTTGGCTGGCAGCACATCTAACTCCATCCTTAGCATCAGTACAGCTGTCATTCAAGCTAATGTATTCTCTCTCACGTAGCAGGAAAGGCTCTTGGCGTTCCTGGTTACATCAAAGCACGGTGCCTGCCTTCAACCCCCCCACACACACACACACACACACACACCCTCTGCTGTCCCAGACATGTCCAGTCAACACCCCTTAGATCTGACACTGGCCATGCATTAAGGTCAGAGGGAATCTTAGCTGTGGACACATGGCTGGAATCTGGAATCAGGAAGAGCATCGCTCTCACAAGAGTAAACAGGGCTTGACATGGTTTAACTTACAGTATCAGAAGTTCAGGCATGTGCTGATTTGTAATTGTGCAGATTTGCTGATATGAGCCTGCGCCATCTAAAACATGTTCTCTAAGCGGAACCATTGAACTGTCTTGTCATCGACGTCAGTATTTCATGTGATTTTATTTCTTCACACCATATGTGTGTTATGTCTTTCAGCGTTGCAAAGCTCTTTCTAAGGCTCCATTGACAGTGTTGTCATCAAGTATTTGATTTTGGCATCAGAGATCCCGGTCAGCAGGCATTGTGCGGTAATGTAGGCGTTGGATGAGAGGCCCGTCACTGTCATCCACTTCTATCTGCAGATGACACATGGAAGAAGGGATCATGTAAAGGTGACATTCAGAGTGACACCGACATGTTTGCATTACCATTGCAATCTCTGTAGCATTGTGAGTGACCCCCTCCACCCTCCTCTGCTCACGCTCTCTCGCCCTTCGCTCTCCCCTCTCTCTCCCTTCACTCTGTCCGCTCTCTCCTCTCTCTCCCTTCGCTCTCCCTTCGCTCTCCCCTCTCTCTCCCTTCACTCTGTCCGCTCTCTCCTCTCTCTCCCTTCGCTCTCCCCTCTCTTTCCCTTCACTCTGTCCTCTCTCTCTCTCTCCCCTCACCTTTGGGAAACGCCAGGTGCTGTTTGTCATGGATGATTTGGTAATAAAATGAGAAAGGTGTTGAGTCAGCAACAGAAGTCTCCGTTCCACCTGGGCCTCTGTCATCTCTTTCCCCTTTCACACATGCACACGCACGAGCGCACCTACACACACACACACACACACACACACAGGCAAGGACACTTATACTGTACACTTGTATCCATGTACGCACAGACACCCCATTGAATATTAGTTCTCTCTTTTTTCCCTTTTGTCTCTTTCTCCCTCTCTCTCAATCCCTGTCTCCCACACGTAATATCGTTCTCATAGCAGATGTTCTCTCTCGCACTGTGTCAAGTTGGTCCCAAAGATATTTGGATGAAGGCAGTGCAGCATTACAGTAGATACTGTACATTCTAAATACTTCTGACACATACGTTAGTCATCCTGCATGATTCACCTAATTGTGTATCTGTGTATAAAGAAAACATAACACAAAAATAGACAACAAAAAACAGCTTTGTGGATAGTTAGATATCCAGCTTCAGGATCAGTCTCAGAAAGGCTTCTATTTTGTACCCTGTGCTTGACCCCCACTTGATTTAGTTGGGTCAAATGGTTCAGCAAAGCAAATAATTGGTCAAATGAACTGTGAGAAAGAGTGACAGGGGCCATGTTTCTGCTCCAGAAACATACTACTACATAGTTCCCTGCCTTTCCCAGGCTCACACTGTCAGGAACACGGTGATGGAAGAGAGGCTTCTAAAGGACAGACAATCAGATAGAGACAGGCAGGCAGGCAGGCACAGGCTGGTGGGCAGGCAGGCAGGCACAGGCAGGCTGGTGGGCAGGCAGGCAGGCACAGTCAGACAGTCAGACAGACAGACAAGCAGACAGACAGACAGACAGACAGACAAACAGACAGGCAGACAGACAGACAAGCAGACAGACAAGCAGACAGACAGACAGACAGACAGACAGGCAGACATGTGTCCATTGTGACCTCAGCTGGCTGACTGCAGCCTGCTGCACATAAACGGCGTGGAGCAAGTAAACAAGAGTTACCAAGCAGCCCTTTCAGATGAATATTGTATACGCCTAGCCTGGCTAAGTGTTGTTCTTTATGTCAGGGACAGTGTTTATGGTGCTTGCTGGGCCTCTTAGTGCAGTTAAGCTTCCACAACATCCCACCATGGCTATCAATTCCACTACTAGATCGGCTGGGATGAGGGTTGTTTTTTCTTCTGCCATCACCTCTCTTCCTCCGTGCTCGGCTTGTGCTGCCTGCCTGCCTCTTCACTCTCCCCTTTCCCCCCTCTCACCTTCCCTCCTTCCAGATGGCGCATTTCACAACCTGCTAGGCACGATCAATCAAGCCCAGATGCAGACTGGGCTATTAAGGTCAGTAATGATCGGCCTTTGAGCGTTATGGGCCCGGCTCCTGTTGTAAAGCCATGCATCAAACTCTGTTCCAGTACTCTGCTCGCCTGCCCTTAACAAGCCAGCTTAAAATATCGGCCGGAGGATACAAAATGAAAAGGGTACAACCTTATCTCTCCAAAGACAGGCCGCCGTAGCCCCAAGGTGTAATAAAACTACAGAACTTGTCCGTCGCCGGGAGTCATCTCTTTTATAAGCAATATCTTTCAAAGTTCAGCTAAGCGGTGGGCTCTGGGTGCTGGGCAGCCTTGTAATGCATCACATTGTATATTCCCTCTCATGCAGAAACACACAGACACACACGCACACACTCACCTGTGTTCACTCGTCCAGCCTGGTCATATTAGCCGGGTAGATCCTCATGGGTTGGAGCTTAGGGTCTAGCTTGGTTCTGAGAGGTCCTGGGCCAGGCCCTGGCCCAGATCAAACCAGACCTGTAGTTGTGGGGGAAAGCATTAGAAGAACCTTGAGTCCATCCAGGGTCAGTGAGGACCAAAGCAGCAGCTCCCACAGTGTTTGACTAGGCAACAGCTGCAGCCCTTCTGGGTTTAAATCCTCCCCTGATTGAGTTCCCTTCCCATCAGCCTTCCAAACAGCCAAGAGGGAGACCTCATCCAAGTCATGATTTCACCTGATCCATGGATAGCCATGAGGCAGAGGAAACTGAGAATGCCACAGAGGACAGGGGTTCATGAATCATGAGGGGGTTGTGTGTAGGAGGCTAGGAGTGCACAGGGCATTCATCCCCTTTTAACCACTGGGTTTGCTTCATTGCCAGCCCCAGTCTCATCCCCAGTCTCATCCCCAGTCTCATCCCCAGCCCCACCAGCCCCAGTCTCAGCCCCAGTCTTAGCCCCAGCCCCACCAGCCCCACCAGCCCCAGTCTCAGCCCCAGCCCCAGTCTTAGCCCCAGTCTCAGCCCCAGTCTCAGCCCCAGCCCCAGTCTCAGCCCCAGCCCCAGTCTTAGCCCCAGTCTCAGCCCCAGCCCCAGTCTCAGCCCCATCCCCAGCCCCAGTCTCAGCCCCATCCCCAGTCTCAGCCCCATCCCCAGCCCCAGTCTCAGCCCCAGTCCCAGCCCCAGCCCCAGCCCCAGTCTCAGCCCCAGTCTCAGCCCCAGCCCCAGTCTTAGCCCCAGTCTTAGCCCCAGTCTCAGCCCCAGTCTCAGTCCCATCCCCAGTCTAATCCCCAGCCCCACCAGCCCCAGCCTCAGCCCCAGCCCCAGTCTCAGCCTCGGTCTGAGGTACCACCAAGATATACGATGCACTTTCCCCTGAGATGGCTTCTTACCATATGTGCTGAGAGGGGATAAATCCCATTGGATTAGGCTAGAAAGCGCGCAGGTACAGTTCATCACTTTAGCTTGACGTTTGAATTCAGATACGTGAAGGGGTTGTTATTGTAGTGAACCTGTAGGCCAGCCTGAAGAAACACTGACCGTCTCACACGCTGTCCCTAAACTCACAGACATGTTAAAGTGGCCATTTCAGGCTCCCTCTGCACCGTACATCTTAATCAGTGCACACACGCATCCAGACAAAGCATACACACGATAAATGATGCTCCCTCGGTCATCCACGGTGTTTGTTAGAAGCTCTTTAGCATAAGCATCGCCGTGCCCCCGCTTGCCCCTTTGATGACGGTGGCTCTTCTGTCTGTCAGCGCTGGTTATTTGTATCTTTCCCAGCAGACATGTCTTCGACTATCTGGCTGAAGGTAATTGCACTCTTTGAGTTGCAAAGGCAGCTGGTTTAGAATTAAATTACATTTTCCATTCAACATTATGCAGAAGCCATTTTTTGGAGGTGTTAAAACAAAGGGCTCGACTAAAGCTTTGAAAAGCAGAGACGTTGCAAATGAAAATGGGTCTGTGGCTGTGTGGACACAGGCAGTCTCTCTAGGAACTTTGGTATGCGATGTTGACGGGTGGAAAACCTGCCGTCGCGTCCTGCATTTGTGGCTAGATTAGATATTTACTGCAATTTTCTCTGTGTGACTACGGTGTGTTCGGTCAGACGTCTACTTTGCTATGGCTGTCTGTCTGAAGGAAATCCAATCTTGTTTTTCATATAGTGTTACATGCTGTACATACGGCTCGGTTTCACGTAGGAGCTTCATGTGTGTGGTCAAATACTGGCGCGGGTGCATGCATGTGTGTGTGATCTGGTTTGTTGAGCTTGGCTGGTGGCTGTGTGTGCCTCCTGCTGGTTCTGTCCAGCCAAAGGACCCTGGTGTCAGAGTGCCCAGACCACATCCACACAGACCCCGGGAGGCGCAGGTCAGCACAGCCAGCCTTTCTGCCTGGAACACACAGACCCATTAAACACAGAGGCACAGAGCAGAAAATTGAAAGCATCACGGAGATGTCATGCCTGGGCTGGGGAGGAAGATAAAAGTCTCTGGCCAGGATGGAAGCGCCTTAGCATGGTGAGGCTGGCTGGCTGGCTGGGGGCTATAGGATTTAATAACCCAGGCTTGAGGTGCTGAAGCCTGGGCTGGATCTAGAGCCGTGGGCCAGGGTATATGGAAAGTGATATGGTTTACAGTTGTATGATAATAAACCTCACACTTTTGATTAATATTACCGCTGCCAGGCATGACTTACTGGTAATTTAAATGCGACTGATCTGTTTTACTATTTCATGCATTATAGATAGGCTTGGTGAATTGTATTTTGTCAGTCAGTGTCTCAGCCAGAAGTATGATATCAGTTGTCAGCCTATGCCATGGAACAGTAGGTCCTGAGGATTAAAGAGCAGTAGCTTGTCTTCAGAATAAGGGCGTTGGTGTAGTCGTATGTAGATGACATCTGGGTTAAGTCCCAGCTTGTGTTTGATCACAACAGCGTCGGTGTGTACGTCATTGTCTTGGCTGTCAGACTGGGAGAGCCAGGGTGATTTATACTCCCAGACACTCCTTGTACCTTTAGCATTCTCTGCCAGCATCACTAGGCAATAAGCTGATGGATTTTCACCAATTTAGTCCATGCCAAATCCCTCTCCCCCCTCCTCATACCCGCTTTTTTCCCTTTCCCTCCAGCTCCTCTTCCCCCCCCCTGCGTCTTGTGTTCCCCCCCCCCCCCCCCCCCCCCTCTTGTTCTCACACCTCACTGTCTCAGTGCCTGTTATTCTTCCATTTTAACTGCTTGTACTCATAAAGCCAATGTAGGTTTTATCAGCAGAATAAAAGCTGAATGTTAGCTTTAGCGCACTGGGCCATTCTTTCAACTCGCAGCCTGACAAATGAGTTGTGACCTTGAAGAATATTTGCCCATTATTCAGAAGGCAATCGAGCAGATATTAAAAATAGCCCTCATTTCACGAGCCACAGAGGAAGGGGTGGGGAGGGGGCAGTGTGTGTGTGTGTGAGAGAGAGAGAGAGAGAGAGAGAGAGAGAGAGAGAGAGAGAGAGAGAGAGAGAGAGAGAAGAGAGAGAAAGAGAGAGAGAGAGAGAGAGAGAGAGAGAGAGAGAGAGAGAGAAGACATTCATTTTCTATGTGTTTATCATTATGTTACTATGCTCTATATTTAGTTCCATTGTGGGTGGGTTTCCGGAGAAAACCAAGGATTAATTCCATTATAGAAGGAGTCTTCCCAGTAGTATAGTATATGTGGTAAGTGGTTTTATCAGACAGTTTACTGTTTGCTTCTCCAATACAGTCCCACTCCCTACTGCAGTCTGGTGTGTTTTCTAGTGATGAAGGAGACTGATCCCTGTCAGAAGGCACTGGTGGAAGGGTGGGAGTTTACAGCCCCAGTCCCAATCTCAGTCGTATTCCTTGTCCCAGTACCAATATCAGTCCAAGTCCTAGTTCCAGTCCAAGTCCCAGCCCACTCCTCCTGCCCCCTCCCCAGCTCAGAGGCTGTAGCCTCCAGGCAGACTTTAGACAGGACTTCCAGGACCTTCTGGGGTACCAGCTCCAAGCTCAGATGGTAGGCTCTGTCAGTGTCCGTGATCTCCCCTCTCCCCCCCCCCCCCCCCATCATCCTGTTTCCCCCCACGCCTCTCCCCCTCCCGCCTACAGAGGGCCACTAAGCATCCCGGGGGCCAGAGCATGACCCTGTGGCCGCAGTGCTGAAGGCATGATGGGTAATGAGAGGAAGTAGCAGTGATCCCACTCCCTCTGCCCTGCTGCACACATGCCAGCAAGATGGATCCACCCCTGGGGTGACCTCTGTTAAGGTCTCTCTCACCCCTCTCTCTTCCTCTCTTCCCTCTCTTCCTCTCTTCCCTCTTTGTCTTACCTCTCTCTTTCTCTCTCCCTCACTTAATCTCTGTCCCTCCTACATCATGTCGCTTTCTCTATTTTCTCTCTCTCTCTCTCTCTCTCTCTCTCTCTCTCTCTCTCTCTCTCTCTTCTCTCTCGTCTCTCTCTCTCTTTCTCTCTCTCTCTCTCTCTCCTCTCTCTCTCTCCTCTCTCTCTCAGTCTCTCTCTCTTCTCTCTCTCTCTCTGCCTGCCTGCCTGTCTGTAGGTCTCACTCTGTTTTCCTGTCTAACACTCTCGGGTCGCCTCATTCTCTCTCATCTTTTGCTCGTTACCTCAGTCATCCGTTTCCCCTCCTCTACCGCCTTTCTACCCACCACACACTCTGTCCTCCACTCCTGTTCCGTTTCTCTCCTCCCCCATATCCTGTCACTCCTCTCATCTCCTTATTACCTGCTGTACTTTCTCTGTCTCTGTGTTCCAACATGATACTCACCAAAGGGTCTTTCTCCCTCTCTCCTTTTCTCCTCTTTGCCTTGTTTTCGTCCTGTACCCCTCCCACCCATCTCACTCCCCCACAACTCTCCCTCCCATGCCACTCCTCCCTCCCTACCTCCTCCCTCCCCTCCCTTCCATCCCCTCCATCCCTCCCTCCAACTCCCTCCCTCTCCTCTCCTTCTCACTCTCGGCGCTCTCTCTCTCTCTCTCTCTCTCTCTCCTCCTCCCTCCCTCTCTCTCTCTCATCTCTCTCTCTCTCTCCCTCTCCTCACTCCCTCCCTCCCTCCCTCCCTCCCTCTCTCCTCTCCTCTCTCCCTCGCCTCTCTCTCTCTCCCTCCCTCCTCTCCCTCCTCTGCCTTCCCTCCCTCCTCCCTCCCTCCCCTCCCTGCCCTCCCTCCCTGCCCTCCCTCCCTCTCCCTCCCTCTCCCTCCTCCCTCTCCCTCTCCCTCTCCTCTCCCTCTCCTCCCTCCTCCCCTCCCTCCCTCCCCTCTCTCCCTCTCCCTCTCCCTCCCTCTCCCTCTCCCTCCCTCCCCCCTTTCATCCCTCCTCACTCAGTGCTGGCTGTGCAGGCAGAGTTCCTGAGGTGGCAAGGTGACATTGTGTGTCATTACAGCATTCCACGGCAGTCCCCTTTCTCTCCAGTAGAGTGTATTATTTCTTTCAGAGTGAAACAGGTTCAATTATGCTATAAAAGACAAGAGCCTGCAGGTACAGAGGGAGTGAGAGAGAGAGGAGCCAGGGGAGGGAGAACATGGGAGGGAGGGAGGATTGGAAGTGATAGGGAGTTAGAGGGAGAGGGAGGGGAGGGAGAGGAAGGGAGTAGAGGCATAGGAAGGGAAGGGGAGTGAAGGGAGGGAGAGGGAGGTAGACAGAGGGAGGAGGAGAGAGAGGTGCACGGTTGAAAGGGACAGTGCAAGTGAGAATAGAGAGAGGTAGAGAGAGAGAGAGACTAGAGTAGAGAGAGAGAGAGGGAGGAGCGAGGGAGGGAGCGAGATTAGAGAAGAGAGAGTAGACGAGGAACGGAGGGTACGACAAGCCAATGGTCTGTTTTCCCACTGCTGTACTGGAACACTCTGTTCTCAGAGGAGAGTGCTCTTGGGGGAGGGGTTACCCGAGGCACTGAGTGACCGTCACCGTCCCGAGCGATGCGTCCCCTGCCAGCCCAGGATTACATCACCTAGCTGTGACACGGATGCGCACACACACTACACAACACACACACACACTAACACACACACACGCACCCCAGGCAGAAACTAGAGGACAGAGTAGATTCGGTCCAGCATCATCACCTGTATCGCCCTCTGAGAAAGGAGACTGGCATGATCAGGAGCAGCAGACACACCGACCTTGCCACACAGTCTCAGCTTCAAAACACAGAGGGACTTGGTATTGTATAGCTCTGAGGTAGTGTGTTTGACTGCAGAACACAAGGTCGCAGGTCCAAATCCCCCTTTTACTGTGCATCGCTTTGGATGAAAGTGTTGGCCTAATTAATTCATTAGGATCTACTATTATTACGAAGGTTTGGTGTTTTTTCCCCCAGCTTCTTTCTTTTAATTGCAACCCTTGACTGTTTCTGAACGGCTACGTTGGTCTTTGAAATGTGTGCTTGAGGGCACACACTGGGTTTTGTGAAGGGTTTGTAGGTAAGCTCTCTCCCCCTCGTTTCTTCTGCACTCTTTTATACTCTCCCCGAGTATTTATAACTCTTTCTATTCTCCATACGTGTGTGTGTTCCTCTTCCCCCCCCCACCTCTCTCCCTCTCTCCCTCCTCTCTCTCTCTCTCTCCTTCTCTTCTCTGCTCTCGTCTCTATCTCTCTCTCTCTCTCTCTCTCTCTCTCTCTCTCTCCCTCTCTCTCTCTCTCTCTTTCTTAAACTCTCTCTTTCTCTCCCCCAATCTCCCTCTCTCTCGAGGTGGATCCTTCTAAGAATCACCTGAGGTAAATCGTTCCCAGTGTCCTGTGTGGAGGCTTTCTCCTCTTCTTACCTGATCTGAGAGTGAGTCTCTCCCTTTCTCTCTCTCTCTCTCTCTGTCTCCCTCTATCTCATTCCCTCTCTCTCTCTCTCTCTCTCTCTCTCTCTCTCTCTCTCTCTTCTCTCTGTATCTCTCTCTCTCTCCTTCCCTCCGTCTCTCACCTTCACTCCCCCCTCTCTCTCCCCCCTCTCTCCACTGGGATTAGGCAGCCTCTCCAGACAGGCTGATGGTGCTTATTTAAAGCAGCAGGATTGTCACCAGGACTACTTTAAGTGGGAGCTTGAAAGCAATTGCTGCCGTGTTCCTGCGCCATGCTGCCTATGAGTTATGTATGCGCTGCCTCAGTGGCGAGTCTTGGAAGCGAGAAGGCTTAGGCCTGATGTGCACCTCGGATGGGAGGAGAAGGAATAGTAAGGATGGGGGATGGCTTGAGGAGAGGGACTTCAGAATGAGGGAAGATCCATCAGCAGGCCCGCAGAACTGTTTCGCAGGGCTGTGGAGCTGTGTGACTAGCTGGGACGCGCTGTTGTGAACTGGAAGGCTTCTTTGTGTTATAAGACACTTGACTTCTCATAACTCAGGCTGTATACAGGAGTCAGATGTTGGTGTGCTCAGAGGCACTGTAAGACTGAACTATAGCTCTGTTCAGGTATTCATCAGGCTTCTGTGAATGTCGTCTGCTCTCGGCTTTGTGCACCAGTGTTTCTGACATGGTTATCCTGTGCCTGATTCAGCTGAATATCAGGAGCCAAGTTCCGTCATCACTGAGGCTTGAAGTCTCCCTGCAGGGCTGGGTGCAGCTGGGTCCTGCTCTGTTGACTCTCCGCGATGTTAATGTTTTATTGTATTTTCAGATGTATTTTTTTCTGCTCCCGCCTCCATATACACACCTCTCACAACAGCTGGCTTGCATCATCACCAGGCATGCCCGGGTCCAAGAAAATCCTGCCTCACCTTGTGCCGCAGAAACACCCGTGTTAGCTGGATTGACTACAGTGGGAGGGTCGGGCCATACACATGCCAAAACAAACATATAACTTTGCAGCTGTCTGATCTAACCAAACTACGCTCCCATAAAGCTCCACTGTCATCGTGACTCACGGTTGGTTCTCATAAAGCAGACCCGCATGCCCACTGCCCCAGCCTCTAGTTGCCCATTTTTCTTGGCTGTTGGCTGGGGAGCTATGTCTCGCGATGAAAGCAACGCCCATAGGTCAGCTGGGCCAATGGAGAGTTCTGCTCGTCGAGACTCAGTATTGCTGACAATATTAAGTGAAGTTATGCGACACGTCGCTAGGTTTTTGGTGTGTTACCACACTGTTCTTAAGGTCTCCAATAGGGTGTGTACCATTGGTTGGGGCTGAAATATGTGGCCCAGTATGCTGTTTCTATGTTGTGGTGGTGTCCTGGCTGGGCTGTTAATCCATATAAATTCCTGGGGAAAAACTATAGGTTTTCGTTTTCCGTGCAAATCTCGACTGTTTATTGGTATAGCTCATAATATATGAGATAGCTGCGCAGCTATTTCTCGGGGATCTTATCACAAACTATTAAATGCGCCTTTACAACGGTTTGGAAGGGTACTCCCTTGACGTTCTCAACCTTCTTGCTGCCTCAAACAATAGCTTCGTTATACTCGGGACATTAGGATACCTGGTGTACTAGGGCTGAGCGAAATTAGTGGTGGACGCAGGGAAAAAGAAAAAAAAAGCGATGAAAAAAAAAAAAAGGAGTGTGTATATATATAACAAATCTATTTCGAGCTCGAACTATTGTGACAGGTA